>KB296703.1:176411-192270 GCA_000328365.1 Capitella teleta
GGGACACCACAAGAAATTAAATCAGTACAGCCATTAGAAGTACAGTCATTAAAAATAATTATTACCCTTTGTTGACGACCTGATAAGTAGTTAGTGAACCAACGATGAGGGGTGCCGTGGAGTTTATACCTCAAAAGCTTAGAGAGAAGAAATTGATGTTGTACGGTGTCGAATGTCTTTTGAAAGTCAACCAGAAGACCTATGGTGACTTCGCCCTGCTCAAATGCTCTCCTTATTCTGTCGACTACTGATACCAGTGCTTGGGTTGTGTTTCTGCCTGGTTGGAAGCCAAACTGATGGAAGATTAGAAATTTTTGATCAACAAGTAATCGTACAATCTTTTGTGGACTAGTTTCTCCAGAATTTTTTAGAACACAGGCAAAAGAGAAATGGGTGTGTAGTTACAAATTTCTTTCGGAAACCTTTCTTAAACAATGGTACAACCCTTGCTATTTTCATTTTGCAAGGCACGATTCCTTCTAAAAAACGAGAGGTTTAAAATGTGGAGTAAAGAAGAAATCAATAGCTTAACTAATTGAAAATAAAATAATAAAATTTCACTAATTTTTCAGACCAACAAAAGCAATGCATGTAGACAAGCAGTGTTATAAATCAACTGGCATAAAAAGCCAATACAAATTGTTTTAGGGTTCAGCAGTGCTGTTATAATAGTACAATCAATCAAAAAGGTAGGAGTAACACTAGGTAAATAGACCTATCATAAATACACATGTAGCTAGCAACCATTGATCCACTCATGAGGCAATGTTTTACATTAACCCTAGTACGCATACTGCACAATGCGCATCCTACGTCAGTCCAATATATTTTGAGACAACATATATGTATGGGCATATATACAGTATGGTATAAATCATTAAATTAATTTTAATGAAGCAAACTGAATAAAATCTATTTCCACGGATAGCTCAAATAGTAAGTATATAAACAATACTATAAACAAAATAAAGACTTGTACAAATGATAACTTCTTGTAATACTGAATCAGTGAATGTAAAATATTTGGATTGAATCGGCTGAGAGCCGCTGATAGCGTGATCGGCTGATAGCAGCTGGCCGACGGCACCGATCGGCGGCGGCTGGTTAAACGTCCAATCGGCAGCGGCTAGTAGATATCGGCGGCGGCTCCAGGGTCTAGAGCTCCCCATAGTAGTTCATTGGACTTTGCAATGGCTTGAAGAGCTAAGATTTGTGGGAATCGGCATAGGACAAAATTCACTAACTTGGTAATTATAGTAACAGTTGGTTGACATACTACAGTACAGCGAGACAGGAGGTACGTAGACCTTAGCTCCCCAAGCCGTAGCATAGCGTGTGTAGGAACTGCTCCGCTACCCTTGGGGAGCTAGCTAGGGAGCTACGTACTAACGTAGACCTCGCTTGATTTATCTGTGCTAAGTTACAGTACTTCCTTGGTAACCAAAATACATGAAATTAACAACATTGAAACTGAAAGCCGTCAGACATTCTGTCATTATATGCACTTATTTAATTTTCAATAACTTTGATTTTACTCATTTTGGTTTACCTTGTTGAGAGATGTAAACAAATGCTTCCGTTTGCAGTAAGAATGGGAGCCAGCTAAAACAATGATCCCGACCATCGCAAGGATCGAGGAAAATTCCTCGCGAGAGCTCATGAAAAATCTCAAGTACACAAAATTAATGCAAATAAATGCAAATAAATGAGCATTCTCTTGCTTTGATTTTGTCGCCGAGTGGATTGGAATACGAGTGAATCCGATCCATAATATTCTGTCAACGCCTAATCCTGTTTTTGATCGCGGAGTGGCTAGCAGACGACTGAATCCGCGAAATTAACGAATATTCCTGCTTTTGGTAGCGGAGTTCTATTTCGCCTTTTATCGCTCATCTTTAACTCTTTTAATGGCGTAGCCTTAGCGATGGAATCGGTTGAGAAAAGATAAATTAAAATATATCATGTTTATTTATCATGTGTGAACGTTCTCGGGGCTGTGGCTAGTCGCACGTTGCCGTTAGAATGGTTTCCAGCGCTACCAGGTTCGTATGTTGTTCTCGAGTGTTGCTAAATACCACCCAAAACTTATCGGGTCGGCCTATTAACACGCAGCTAACATTATATTATATTGTAATGATGATTATTGAATTGAATTGATTTATTTGGTATAAAATAAATAAAAAACAGATTGAATTGGAGGATGCTGGCGGCATATAGATCCCTATTATTGAGTGTACGATTAAATTATTATTAAAGATTCCGAGGGTATAATCAATGGAGCAAACTGGGAAACGGGTCCTAGTACTTACTGTATATATATGTTTGTTAAAAAAAATTCATGTCCAATCTTTCACTCTCTGAATCAATTTCAGATTTTATGTCCAATCTTTCACTCTCCGAATCAATTTCAGATTTTATGTCCAATCTTTCACTCTCCGAATCAATTTCAGATTTTATGTCCAATCTTTCACTCTCCGAATCAATTTCAGATTTTATGTCCAATCTTTCACTCTCAGAATCTTCCAATCTGTTGGGGTTCTTTTGTGTTTCTGGAAAAGAAAGAAAACTTATAAGTGACGTTCATCATATTACATTTTATCATTGAGCCATTCTTGAATTAAAACCACAAATGAAGCAATTAATGATTACTAATACATTGTATCTCAAAACTGGATAGCAAATTAAAAGGGAATTAATATGTTGGCTATAGTACAATGTATGACTTATTAACATAAGTACATACTTTATAAGTTATAAGGAGCTCTTAATAATCTATTGAAACTCATTTGGCAGCAGTCACAGCACCGGTGGCAACAACACCAATTGTGAGCTTTAAATAATATCTAATTTTTTAATACATCAATACATGTACAGTATTATAAGTGTTGAACATCATTTTAGGGAATGTATATTTAATACCACGGTCCCAAAGGGAGTGGCATGAAGAACACGCCCGAGTGAAGGTTGAGATCAAGGAGCTTGAATTATGACTATGAACCTGAGCGATCCTTTCGATGTTTGCGGTTCGAACGGGGCTTTGGCTGGAGATGGAGTGCAGAGAAGACTGAAGGAATTGCGCCCTCTCGCACACGCACACAAGACAGACTGGTACGATCCATGTCCTTTTCTAGGAAGTGGCAGGAGCACAGCACAGCAAACTTGGAGGGAGTGAAATTCTCTCGACGTGTGGCAGCAATCCATTTCTTCCGCAACCCTGGACACCTCGGGAATCTGGGAAACAAGATGATTTTTGGATTTTTAAAATTTTTATTTCATGAGATATATGCACAAGTGGTGTACAAGTACAAAATATTCATATAAGAAAGAACGAGAGAAGAAAAACAGAGAGACACACAGACACTCAAATTGACATGTCATTATAAGTGATAAACAGCTCAAGTGTAAAACTTTAGTCACAGCATAATGAATTTAAAAGGGAGTTGAACTCCTCCCTCGTCCACCCATTAGTGATAAATCCACTTCTCTCTCGCAGACAGATAAGATCCATTAAGCCACCTCTTTGTTGGGTGGCGTCATCAATAGAAAACTTTGAGAGGAAAGAGAAATCCTCACTAAGGAGTCGGTGCCTAGGCATACCAATTACCAAGCTATGCATGCATAAATGAACAATATTAGAACTCAAACAAATGTATTACGTACATGCATAACAAAAGAGTACATGTGTCAAAAAATCAATAGCTGGGTGTTTAACAGGCGGGGAAAACAAAAAACAAAAAACAAAAAAAAACGTATTCTGTGTTAACAACTAGCTTAATGAATTACTATTATAGCCTGATCAGTCTACAATTATCACTGTACGTAGACGCATGAAAATTTCGCTATATTCGCGAAAAAATACTTTTTATCCCAATCTTAGGGCTTGATAGCCTAATATATAACTCTTGAAACATACTTGTGAAATGTTATTCCATCCTTGCGATCTCTTTCTGGTCTTCGCTGACACCCAAAGGCCGAGCAAACAGGCATTTTTTTCAAACAAAATTCCACGCTGAAAAGCTGTTGAGAATGTTAGGTTAACCAAGATGGCGACTTGTCATAACGTCACCTTTAGAGTATTATATAGTTCCTATAAGTGGCATTTCATGATAAATCGTTATTCTTACATCCGTCCTAAATAAGTGTACATTATTTTATCTAAGCATTAGTACATGTATACGAAATTTACATTTAATTGCCAAATAATACTAATATATGAAGCAAACACTTTTTCCAACAATCAATGAATCATAACGTTCAATTATTCCCGCGCGGACGAATAGACCGGCGGCTATTCTCTCAAGTGCGGACGAATAGCAGGAGTCTTCTCAGTCTGGGATCTCATGTCGAAAACGCTTCTGTTTCACATTCGTCCGTAACCATTTGGATCGAGAATGTCAATGGAGCTAAGCAGCGAGGACATCTTCAACGCTGTCCTCGCCTTCCTTTGGGTGGTCTACGTGTGGGAAACGTATCTCTCGTACCGGCAGGTAATGGCCAGCTGTCAACATGGCAACACCGCCTATTATCGCTCACGTGAATTCACATTATCATCATGACAGTACTGTCACCGTCACTGTCACTATGGAGACAATAAAAATCACTCTTATAAAAGACCTCTTATCATAGATCAGAGAAATGGGCGAAAATAAGAAAAAGATGATTGAAGTCTTATGCAATTTTGATTTATTTTAAGTAGAGCTGGACAAATAGTGCTTCAACACGCGTTACACGGATACACGGATAACGGATATCCGTGTTACTAATATCCGATGGACATGGACACGGATAGTTTTGCCCAAACACGGGAGCATGCACCTGCAGCGTAATGCCCCAGCGCCTGGCACACGCTGTGAGGGGCACTGGATAGCGCAGTGGGTTAAACCGCTGACTACAATCCTATGCCGACCGTGGGGGTCGAGGTCCCGGGTTTGAGACCCGATCATGCCGCGGGCGTTATGTTTGTGAATTATAATTGTAATCCGTTATAATTGTAATTCTTCTGTGACTCTGCAGTGCTGCCCAACTGCGTAACAAGGCCGGGTGCTGTGTACTACTGTCTATGGTGGTATGCAGGATAAAGAACCTTGGGATTTATCGATAAGAGTAGGGGGAAACCCCGGTCCCGGGCCTTCTGTTCTGGCGCCGTATCATCCGATTGGATTGGGTGGAGCCGTAAAACCCCATCACTCACTCAATCTGGCACACGTTGTGAGCGTTAAAGCCACGCTCTGCCTACAGCAGTTAAAGACAAAGAACCTGCTGTCATCTTTCTTGCTTCTTGTACATTTTTTTTATCAAAACGTTCAGAATAAGTTTCATGAGGCATCGCACATGCAGACAGCTCGCTTGCCTGTCGATTTCACAGAGGTGAATTCCTTATCAGCATAGGCTATTTTGAATATTTTTCCCCAACTGCACGAGTTGCAGATTATAAGCCCAAGATGCAAGGACAGTAATGTGCACTTTATGCTACATTGTACACTTTCAACAAACATGATTTGGAAGTGTACAAACTTAGTAACTTCATGAGGCGCAAGTCAGTTCATGGCAATTGTTGTATAGAAAGTTTGAAATAATTCAAGTCGCTCGATCGCCAAGTACATGTTTATTAACTGAACATGTCTGATCAATTTCAAACATGTTTCAAGGATGATAAAGTGATGAAATAATATTATTAATATTATAATTAATATTATTTATGGTTCACACGAAAACGGTAATTAACAAAGCTGTCACGTGTTGAAAAATAAGCATTAAAGGAGATAGTCAACAACACGGGGTTACGTCACTCTTGCGTGATGACTGAAGAAATTCAAGGGCATAGAATTGTGTTTATTTAAAACAAATCAGAATTAGCACATTGTTGACATCGTGTAATCTTGTAATTGACATCACTCAGCTTCAGTGAGCAGCATTTGTGTGCGGAATGGCTGTGTGCTACGCTCACTGTGCACTCAATACGGACACTTCAATTTTACTCTATCTGTGATGAAACACGTTACGGATAGTACTGAACACACCCTATACCCGACGGATCATAAAATATAATATAATGAATAATATGGGAGTGTCATCTACTGCATTAAATTTTCCTGAGCATGCTTATGTTCGCTACACTGGTTTGGGAAGCAACAAAGGGTCATATATTTTAGGTCAATCTTTGGCTCAAAGTTTCAGCCTCTGAAATTCTGAAAAATTCAATGTTATCCCATCGCTAAATCTAATAGTAAAAATACCCCTAAAAAAGGCGTTAAACGTACATCCTTTGAAGTTCAATCTCACGTGAGGAGAGATGTCGGATGATTGAATATTAATTTACAAAATGGTTATTCAGGATCAGAGAGATGAGAGGCATTCCCACAGAATTCTTCTGATCATTTGAACATTGTCGTTGCAGAGGGAGCTCTATAGGTCGTCAGTTGGCAAGATTCCGGTTGAGTTGGATGGCGTTCTGGAGGAAGAAACGTTTGAGAAAGCACGTCTGTACAACTTGGACCGCAGTGTGTTTGGCTTCTGGTCAGGCCTCTACTCCCAAATCACAACTTCCGTGAGTTTTATCTCTCCTTGTCAATATCTTTAAAATCAGAATTAATTTCAGCTGATTCTTGTATTTGGTGGAATTCCTTTTCTCTGGCGCATCTCCGGTTCTCTCATTGCCCAGTTTGGCCTCGATGCAGAATATGAGGTGAGTTCACCTCTCCCTTGCTCCGCTGCTTATAAACGAGCGTATTTCCAGATCACCCAGTCGATGGTGTTCCTCGTGGGCTCGGTCCTATACAGCACGATTGACGGTCTTCCCTGGAGCATCTACAGTACGTTTGTGATTGAGGAGCTTCACGGCTTCAACAAGCAGGTTGGCCGATAAAATCCGCTCGTTCAAAGTTCAAAGTTCGTCTCGTTTAATCTCAGACGCTTGGCTTCTTCTTCAAAGACATGGTGAAGAAGTTGGTGGTGTCCTTGGCACTGGCGCTACCCATCATTGCTGCGCTTCTGTACATCATTAAAATCGGAGGCGATTATTTCTTTGTCTATGTGTGGATGTTTACGCTGTTCATATCTCTGTCTCTGATCACTGTGTACGCTGATTACATCGCTCCTCTCTTTGATAAATTCACTCCTCTTCCTGACGGAGATCTCAAGTCACAAATCGAATCGTTGGCGGCCGGAATCGACTTCCCTCTCAAGAAACTGTTTGTGGTCGAAGGTGAGTGAGATTGCAGACACCAGGGGGAGCCGTGACTGAGTCTCGTTCCAGGGTCGAAACGGTCGTCTCACAGCAACGCGTACTTCTACGGCTTCTTCAAGAATAAGCGAATTGTTCTTTTTGACACTTTGCTCGAAGATTTTGCTCCGATGAACAAAGAGAGCGAGGAGGCCAAACCAGAGGTCCCCTCCCCGGTTCGTATAAACCCCCACCTCCCCAAATCACACAAATATTTCATCTAATTCTTCGCTTAGGAAGGAGAAAAACTCGGAGACAAAGAAAAGAAGAAGATTGGCTGCAACAACAACGAAATTCTCGCTGTTTTGGGTCACGAATTAGGTCACTGGAAGCTATCTCACAACCTGAAAAACCTCGTCATTGGACAAGTGCGAATCCTCCCGTCGCAACTGAACTCGGTTTAATCAAAACTCTGCTCCTCAGTTCAACACGTTCTTCTGCTTCATGGTGTTTGGTCTGCTGATGAACCGTTCAGAATTGTACGAAGCGTTTGGTTTCACCTCTCAGCCCACCTTAATTGGTCTGCTCATCATTTTCCAGTTCATCTTCTCTCCATATAACGAGGTACAGTCTCCCGTTTTGAGGCTAGACCCTTTTTTAACTCTCTTCGCTTTCAGCTCCTCTCTTTCTGCATGACCGTTCTCAGTCGCAAGTTTGAGTTTGAAGCCGACCGCTTTGCCAAATCACTCGGACGAGCTGCTCCGTTGCGGTCAGCACTAGTCAAGCTGAACAAGGACAACCTCGGCTTCCCTATTTCCGATTGGCTGTACTCCACCTGGCACTACTCCCACCCCCCTCTGATCGAGCGCATGAAGGCGCTGGAGAAGGAGGAATGATTGCGTCATCATGTCAGAACCATCTCTGTCAGTGTTTCAAATTGTTCCGTTTGTCTTGGTAATATATTCGTCATGTTTCATGATTGGTGAAGTTTAATTTCTTTTCTATTTGCTTCGTTATTTGAGAGATGTGTGAATTTTGTATTTATTTCAAGCTGTGAGTTTGGAACGCTCGATTCATCTTTTGGATCCATTAAGCCAATATTCAAGAACAACTTGTGCGTTTCTTTTCCTTTCTTATTCTGAGGGTCATTTTTGTGAACTTGACTCTTCTTCAAATTTTGTATCCTCGTAATTTTGCTATTGATTGTAAAATATATTCATGAATATTTATAGAATGGCTTTGAAATGATTATGTAGAAGTAATGCACTGCTGATGAATTACAGTAGTACCTGTGACTAATGAACAGTGCTGGATCCAAGAAAAAGCGTTCGTAGTTCGGGGTGTTCGTTAGTCATGGTTGGGTAAAATTAGTTCACTGGTAACTCATGCTAGCTTTGCATCAACAATTCAGCAATCAACAATAACTGCCATGAAGTATAATGTTTATACATGGTTTATTGAATCATTTTATTCTGTTCTGTGTAAGTTAATCTCCATCGATGGAGCTGTAACTCTACTCCATCTCTTTGAAACGCGCTTCGCCTCTGAGCGTGAGACGGGGCTTCGCCTGCGACTCCACCGCTGAACCAGCGCTTGCAAGTCGTCATGCTCCTCGGGGGAGCTTGCTTCTGCTTGCTGCATTAACTTTTAACGCTGTCGAGTGACCACGTGCTTACTCCTAAATAGTATCTCAACGACAATTGGCTGATTTGACAGGGTAAAGTTAAGCCCCGCCCATTGACCCGCTAAAATTGACTTCACCCAGTTTTTTTTGTTTTTGTTTTTCAGTTTTCTACTGTGTGTATGCATAATTATGACCACAATTTATTCTCGTATTAAGTGCAACATAACATACATATCAGCCTTAATCATTTTAAACACCTTACAAGCCTTTAAAAACTACCCTTCAGGTGTTACAGGCGCCGCGCACACGGCCGTCTCAGCGGAATTCTATTAACTTGCAAACAGCGAACAGGCACACAACAGCTCGCAAGTATAATTACAGCAACCTATATACCCGCTAAACACCGTAGAACGTCTTTAATAGTGTGCTTTGTGCATTTGTCATTAGATTTTATTATCTTTTAATTGAAAAAATGTGAAATTAAAATATTTTATTTCTGAGGGGGGTGTTCGCTGCTCAGGAGTGATTTCCTATTGGTTAACATGCAAGTGAGTTGCGTCCAAAGAAAACCGTTCGTTAGAGAGGACTGTTCGCTAGAGGTGTGTTCGTTAGTCGCAGGTACGACTATTGAAAAGTAAACTTTTATAAATCATAACTAAAAAAATACAAAACAATTAAATACTTTATTACACAAATAGAAAACACCAAATCACAAATAGAGTGTGTTCTCTTTTGTTTTGGAATCGAGTAATTTTGCAAGTTGTTCATCAGCTGTAGCTGAGTTCACCTGAGAGAGAAAAAAGAAAAAAGTAACGAAGTTGAAATTTGATGAACTATTGAACCTCACCGAAATGAATGATTTAAACGTTGGAATCTGTTCGAGATCTTTGAATTTCCTGACCGTCCTCTGATCGGGAAGAATGAGATCAGAGTAAACGACGTACAAACAGCAAGCGACGCTTTTCACCTGGCACAATGTCAACACTAAGAAGAGCAATGGAAAAAAACATCAGAGTGAGCGCTAAGTTGAAAAACAGAGAAATCTGGCAGAATATCAGCTCAAAGCAAAGAGGAATGAAGTGCGAGATGGAAGCACCTTGAGCTGATAAGCCAGCGATTGTGTTCGGTTGTTCAAGGTAGGGACAAAAGGCGTGCTTCGTTTCTGCGTCAGTCTTAAGCGCTCTCAAGAACGGAACTTGAAGATCGTCCGAAATCAGCTCTGAGCGATATTGACTGACGCTCACAGATGTCAGCACAATCACCCGTGAATTGCTCAGATTTAGTTTTGAAAAAGACTGGAAATAAATGAACTCATAAATTGGTCAACAAACAATTCGACGCTGGTTACCTGATCGACAAGAGAGAACGTCAACTCCGGTAAAACCTCATCGCGACATTGCATCATGACGACACTGGGCGTGTCAGTCAGCAGATGAATGAGGCAAGGACTGAGGGGAGATGACCTTGAACTCTGACCCATCATGATCAAATCATCGTCGTCATCATCGTCTGCTCTGTCTAATGTCGCTTGGCCTAAGAGTTTGGTCGGTCGGCCATTCAGCATGTAGATTTGCATGAAAGCTGCAGAAAACAGGAAACAGAAATGCCGGAATAATGCGATGCTTCTTGATGCTCACCAGAGGCGGCAGGACCAACAGCCACCACGAGAGAGGCGCATTTCAACGTCTCTTCAGAAATAAGCGTCGTATTCCATTTGAATGATATCGAACTGAAATGATGACAAGAAATTTCAAGTTTGCTACAATTTATTCCAAAATTTGTTAAATGCAAGTTTAAATTAGTCAGTATAATTACACAGGCAAACAGGATTGCCCTTAAGACGAGATCGCCAGAACCTTGAGCATGTAACTTACTTAACCATTAGCTAGTCATACTTGTAGTGCTGTGATCCTGTCATCAGGGCCTATAATGCTCATTTTTAAAACAGTTTTAAAAAGTTGCACAGACCAAATTAACAGGTCAAGAATTTCACTCGTTATTTACTCTCATGGGATTGTTCATACTCAAGAGTTTTATCGATTATAATAAGGCTGGGCGAATAGTGAAATAACCCAAATAATGAATAACAAATAATCGGGTGGTTACTATTCACCGAACCCGAACCCCAATACGAATATTTGTGATTGTTAAAAAAAATAAAAAAATAAAATAAAAACAAATTCCCCCTACAATCACAACTTTTTCTTACTAGAATTTTGTGTTAGAGAACAGTGCAGGATATGTTAGTGCTCTCTATTAACTTCATAAGCACATGTACCAGTTCACGGACTGTTACTGGTGAAAAGCTAGTATTTACATAAATGTTCCTAATCCCCCATGATAGACCAAGCTGCCATGTTTTTGCCATTACAACCAATGATCAACTCTTTGTAATATTTCATCATACTAATTTCATGTACTAGTAGACCTAATGGATCAGAGGGATTACAGTCATCACATAATCAACCGCAAGAAAAAAATAATCGCTAGTATAAACAGTGTATGAAATCGACAGTATTGATAACCTGAATATGCTCCTGCACTGCCGCCTCGTGGTTTCAATTCAATCACATTCAATGTTGTAATCAACTTCCTAGCTATGCATGTCAGCAGTAACAAATGTGAACTTTTGACCTTTCTCCACTCTCGCCTGCTGATCAATTTCACCAAATGGCTCTAACACAAAGTAATTCATACCATGGCAACTGAATCATGGTTGAAAATTTTCCCAATATTAATGACTTGTAGTGTTACAAGTATTTAATCTGTCGACATCTTGACACAAGGTTCAGCAGCATATTTTTTATAAAGGCTACTGACGCATCCCAACCAATTAAGTCACCATTCAGAGAAGAGGCGCGCGATGCATTCTCAGTTGATCACTGGTTTCAGCAAGCGGAGCATTGTTTTGGTTGAATGATGTTGGAGCCGACGCCATATGTGGATACAAGTAGAGGGGAAGGGGTAATGCATTATTGGAGAAGACAGGGTGGGGGAATCAATGAGATCGTTGCATCACCATGTGTAGATAGATATAACTATTTTATTTGCTGAAGCAGATATCGCGCGCTCTGCTCGCTGTGCATGCAAGCTAGCAGCTTAAGCGGAGAAGGGGGATGGGATGGGATGCATGCAGTCTCGATGCTGTGGGTCGCCTTTAAGCCTTTAATTGCGCCGCTGCATTGTTTGCCGCAATGGAGCAGCGCGTCGCTCGGATTGAAATTTCGCGCCTTTCTTGGAAATGAGGCCGGGGTCGTACAAAAGGTTGAAAACTGAAGATTTTTGGAAGATACAACAACTATTGCCGTAAGATATGATTACAATTGATGTTTTGAGATGTATCCATGAGAGTAGGCTATTCACCTATTGTAATATTATTGTTGCCTGTTGGTGAAAGGCAATTTTTCATAAGGATAGGCAAGCTTTACATGGCAAACCATATGCCACATATTTATATAATAGGCTTACATCATGATGACCATCATGGATTTCAGAAACCAGGGATATCATCACTGGAGCAACAAGCAAGCAACCAGTGACTGAGTGAGCAACCAGTGAGCAACCAGTAATCAAATGTGAGGATTGGAACTGCATACATAAAGATCGGTATCTGGGTACACAAAGGTATAGGCCTACAGATAAGGATTCTATACTGGCCTCAGCCTATATGTAGCCCCCGTGTATTATAGACTACGCTACGGCTTGGGGAGCTAGCCTGTAGGGAGATATGGTGAGTAATCAAAACACTGTATTATCGCCCACCGCTACATGGAATCAAAGGCGTAGAGATAAAGTAAAGAAGTACGTGCGTGTTTATTGAACTGTACGCTATTTCGTCACCGTTTGCTTACCATTTCGGCATATATTCCAGTTCGTCATCGTCGTCTTCCTCGTCTACAGCCCGAGACAGTGCTGGAACAATTTCTCCAAAGAAACTCGCCATTTTGTGTCCAAGGGGATTCTGGGAGGTGAGATTTCTCACAAAGTTTTCTTTAATTATACGAGTAATTCAGCGTAAATTGTGAATTATAACTCATAACAAAGAAAAAGGACAATAAAATTACCAATAAAACATAAATTATGTACATTAATAAAGTCTCGTTTAATCGTGATGAAAACATTTCGTGAGACGTCCTTGACCTCAAAGTGGCAACAGTTGGTGAAGAAAACGTCAAACGCAGTAAAACACAGGAAAAAATCAGCTCCTAAGATTCAAACTACGTGCTGAACGAATCCACAAAGATGACCTCGATGTTGAACAACATGACGAGCTGGTTCGCGGGAATACCTCCTGATGATGATCAGGAGGAGAAGGTTCTCGTGAAATCCGATGATGACAAAGAAGGAAGCAAGGAGACTGGTGTGACAGGGGAGGATGTCAAGGAGGGCGCTGCCTCTGACCCTAACATCGTCCCCACCCAGCAGATCGACTTCGATGAAGTGGCCGAGAAGACGCTGTCTGCTGCCAAAGAGTGGGGAAGTGAGTTGTCATTATCAGATCTCAAAGTGTCGACAAAACGTCCATTTTGAGTTAATGAGTAGGGATTTTAGTTTTGCCATCAGTCATTATAATGCTATTGTAAATTATTAAATTAATTATTTTTGAAATACTTTGAGTGAGTAATTTGCGAGAGAATATAATTGCAGATTTGTTTTAACTTACCTTATTAATTATTCCTTAACTTGATTGACAGTGTTTTACGTAATAACAGCTGTTATATAACATGCAGGCGATGTTATATAATCAAGTGATCAAGTGAGCAGACGCTATCTGTTTCCGGAATATGACGTTTTCTTCTCTTGCAGGTTATCTTCTGACAGTAGGGAAAGCGGCGTCATCGTCTGCTGTCACCACGGTGACCAAGACAGCAATGCAACTGAAGGACACGGTCGAAGAGAAGGTTTGTGTTTTTGATGCTCACTGCTCAGAAATGGCGTCCGACAATGTCACGTGGCAGGAGGTAATCGCGATTCGCAACAATTACTAAATTAATTTAGAAAACTATTCCTTTTGTTGTCTTTTGTAGCAGGTTATTTGATATCTGATTACTTTTCTTCTTTCTACAGACCATCATTGGGGATTTCACCAAACAGCAAGATGCGTTTGTGACAGAGAAGCAGGACAAGCAGAAGAAGTCTGAGGCGGCCGTTCCCCCATGGGTCGGATATAACGAGGAAAATGCCATGAAGGAGCAGATCCTTGCCCTCTCCTCCGTTAGTCATTCACTGAGTTTACATGAATCTCTATTTTGATCAATTCTCCACAGGACAAACGGAACTTCCTTCGCAATCCACCAGGAGGCGTTCATTTCAACTTTGACTTTGAAGCGTCTTTCCCTGTTGCCATGGTGATGCTACAAGAAGACCCACATCTGAAAGGAATGCGCTTTGAACTGGTACCTAAAAGGTCAGAAGGTTATATTTCATATGTTCAAATCTTTGAAAGTAAGGTTTTTTTTTTTCAGTTTGAAGGAAGAAATCTTCTGGCGAAATTACTTCTACCGAGTTTCCCTCATCAAGCAATCAGCCCAGCTTACATCTCTTGCACAACAAACTGGTAAGAAATTGATTAATAAATTTAAATTTTCTTCAGAATATAATTGAACGTTGAATCTTGCAGGTGACGAAGTGGCCTCATCAAAAAAAGAGGACAGAAATGGTTTGTGACTTTCACTCCATTTTACTCCGACATTTTCTGTTTATTATTCCAAAGAATTCCTTCCATTGATTTTTAACGCGATAATCCAATCACATTGTGTCAGAATTATCACCGGCCCCTGGAATTTCTCTGCTTTTATGATTCATTTTTCTGTTGTCATATATTTTGTCAATTTTTATTTATTTTTTATTTCCTTCTTCAAGTTGTGGTGGAAAGTGATGATGATAAATCTGAAGGTATTTTGTTTGCGCTAACAAAAAATGCTTTTTTAGTTAAATCTGAATGACTAACATTGCTGCTTTAAAAAAATTCCTGATGAATATGCATAACTCTCTTCTGTTTAATTCATTGTATTTGATTTAATTGATTTAATAGAAGTGTAAGTGAGGCCTGAGTTGGTTTAGATATGCAATACTTAGCAACACCTTGGCCTGTCTTGTGTTCTCTATTCTGAATCATGCTTTGCTCAAAATGAAAGACTAAATTTATCCTGGGGCATAATGCTATTTCCTTGGCTTCTTTCATATTGAAAACTAAGATGTAGATGTTATTTAAAAACATTATTTTGAATGGTTCTCCAACATAAGCATTTCTGGTAATCTTCCAATTTTTGATCCCTTTAAAATTTTCCCAACCCAACTGCGCAGATTGGTACGTTTTAACTGCGTATACACAGCTATGAGTCATGTACGGCATTCATAATAGATTCTCTATTGATTACCGTACATGCTAAATCACAAAGCGATTAAACATTACACAGAAAAGTAAGGTGCGTTATGAATTTCACAAGATTCCACCAATCACAAAACTCATAACGCACTTTTAAAAACCTCAACCCCATGATTAATGCGAATCATAACGCACAATTACCTTCCGTAGCAGAATCGAGGCTAGCGGCGTCCGTGGAGATCCGGGAAGACGAACCGGATGAGCTGGTGGTGGGATCTCCCACGGAACAGGAATTCATCAGCGACGACTTCCAGACGGATCGACTGAACGAGGAAGAACTGAAGAAGGAGATGCAGCAATTGGGCATGTCCGATAACGAAAAGGACGAAGGTCAGTAACCTCTACCCCCGCCCGACTGCCTTATTAATCCAAATTATTAATTGCTAATATTCAATATTGATTTCGAATTGATTAAAATTCGCAGGGAAACCCAGGAAATCTGGTAGGTGTCGGCCTGGTGCGCTGTTGGTCGGTCTCTCTGCCTAGCAACTGTATCGCAACTGTTTAGCGAAATGTACAGATATCTTCCGGGGTTTCCGAATGTCAGCTGCATTCTGGCGGTGGCGGTCTGTGGGTGTGGAGAACGATGTAACATGCATCCCATTCAGCCCATTACATCTAATGCCGACTACTGGTCTTATCAGAGCGTGATTGTCTTTTTACGGGAAACCCCCCCCCCCCCCCC
>KB296703.1:192400-222462 GCA_000328365.1 Capitella teleta
ACCCAGAATCCTAGATCCTTTGCCACTGGTAACCGAAGCGATTCATCCATTCATGAGTTCTATATTTAGCCACAATGCCGCTGACCTATTTCTGGTTGCATGAAACACTCGCCAGCGTACAATCTTATCACTTAATCATCGCGCCTGATTCGCGCATTTGCGCCTAAAGCCAGACAACAAAAGCGCTTTTCGTTTTCGATGACGTAACCGCTTCTCCATCGAGTGACAAGCGCGCGGCTGCTCGGTCACGAGGTCTCTAGGTCATTGGGCCGGTGTCAAGGTCGCGCGATCGACATTGTTTTTTGGCGGCGGATATGACCTCCTGACATCGTCCGGCTGACTGACCTACATCGGCTGCAGCAGCTGAGACCGCAGCTGAGATTCGCGATCATTCGATGCGGAATCGACGCCTTCATCCGTCAACATGTTGTGTTGTTACGGAGGCTGGTTCACTGGGTCATTCCGATGTTCAATGTTGTTGACACGCGCTGAAGGTGCATGGCCACGCTGCTCCCTCCCACAGCTCCCAAGGGAAAACAGCTCCCAGGGGGATTGCATCGCGATGCTAGGCGTTGTATGTAAACGATCGAGTTGGTGATTTTATTCGCGGCTTTGACCCTGACGATCTGAGGTCACGTTCGCCATTGCTGAGCACTGTGAGTTTGCATGTTGCTGCTTCTGATGTTTTATTCCTGGCCGTCGCCGCGTATAAACAGCGAATAATACTTTCATGCCTTGCGTCACGTGAGCCAATTTGATGACAGTTTTTCATATGCTGTTTATTTGGTCTCAAGTACTCTTTATGCCGTGGGTGGTGGGTCTGAAATGAGGTCAAGTCGCTCTCCGTGACCTAATTGCACTGATGTCGATTAATCCATCAGCATTTGTGTCGCCATGGCAACATCGACATGAAGCTTATCTGACATTGAAATGCAACCGCGTAACAGCGAATTGTAACGACCATTGAAAGGGGGGGGGGGGACAAGAACACATCGTTCCAATGTCACGATTTGTTTAGAAATATCTCTTCAAATTGCACCGTCAAGTGTGATATTGAAATGAACATTGCATTTTAATTAATAATTTTGTATGAAATTACATGAAATTACAGAAAAGGCCAAATCAGACCCACATAGCTTCAGATTAATACCGTACTTTGTGCCTAATTTGAGCGCTTTTTATGAGAACCATATTCTGCTGTAATTTTTTGTCGATTATATTTCTGTGTGATCTGCTGTATGCGGTGCGATAGATTATCACGTTTAATAACAAAATTACGCTGTAATTATATTCATTACGCTGTAATTATATTCACTGCAATGTTTCGACTGGTAAAAACAACAAATTTACCGTACATATCGAACTGAAACTTGTGAATCTGTCGCCTCCTTTGTAACCATGGTTACCATAATTATACCGTCATTGTGAAGTTGCAACTTCAAGCAATGTGGACTGAGATGAAAGCGGCCGCAATGCAGTGATTGAGGAGGAGAAGGAGGCGTGTCGTGGGGCTACCTGCTTAAGTTGTGGTTGGTGCCTGGAGGCTGTCCTTTGATCTCCGAGTGCATGTGGGTCAGTGGGGCTGAGATCAGTGGCTCCCCCTCATCGTGATATGTATGGCCCCAATTCAGCCATCGCCTTTGATAATGCCAATGATAATGCCAATGATAAGACAGTAAGACTGTTGGCTCCCTTCACCCGACGACCCTCGACCAGCACGCGCTGATTGATTCAACGACTCCGTTGATGCACAGATAGCTTCTTGGATCGTTTGATTGATTCCCACTTTGATTTACTGATTGATTCACGTATTGATTGATTATAGGATATCTTGATAACAAAATTAATTCATCAACATATTGCTTGATTCCAGGACATTCAAGGATTGATTCACATATTGATGATGAAAATTGATTGATTGCTTGATTGATTGATTGATTGATTGATTGATTGATTGATTGATTGATTGATTGATTGATTGATTGATTGATTGATTGATTGATTGATTGATTGATTGATTCTGATTCACATAGCAATTAATTCCTGGACCTATTGATTCACATATTAACTGATTCAAGGATTGATTTAAATATTGACAGATTGCTTTATTCAAGGATTGGTTGATTCACATATTGATTGATTCAAGGATTGATTGATTCACATATTATTTGATTCAAGGATTGATTGATTCACATATTGTTTGATTCACGGATTGATTGATTCACATATTGCTTGATTCAAGGATTGGTTGATTCACATATTGATTGATTCACATATTGCTTTATTCAAGGATTGATTGATTTACATATTGTTTGATTCAAGGATTGGTTGATTCACATATTGATTGATTCAAGGATTGGTTGATTCACATATTGATCGATTCAATGATTGATTGATTCACATATTGTTTGATTCAAGGATTGATTGATTCACATATTGTTTGATTCAAGGATTGGTTGATTCACATATTGATTGATTCACATATTGATTGATTCAAGGATTGATTGATTCATATATTGATTGATTCACATATTGTTTGATTCAAGGATTGGTTGATTCACAAGTTGCTTGATTTAAGGATTGATTGATTCACATATTGATTGATTCAAGGATGGATTGATTCACATTGATTGATTCAAGGATTGATTGATTGATTCACATATTGTTTGATTCAAGGATTGGTTGATTCACATATTGATTGATTCAAGGATTGATTGATTCAAGGATTGATTGATTCACATATTGATTGATTCACATATTGATTGATTCGAGAATTGATTGATTCAAGGATTGATTGATTCACATATTGATTGATTCACATATTGATTGATTCGAGAATTGATTGATTCACATATTACTTGATTCCAGGATTGGTTGATTGAACATATTGATTGATTCAAGGATTGATTGATTCACATATTGATTGATTCGAGGATTGATTGATGCTTAACTGATTAGCAACTGCTTCATTGAATGATTTGCTTCATTTTTGCTCTGTACATCTGCTCAAAGTGAATGATTTTTTTGCGTTCATTCTTCAATCCTGATTTGATTGTTGGTTGGATCAGGTGACTTGCACCGAGTGACCCCTGCCGCCTGCACCATCCATCACTCGTTGAATCCATGTTCCGATTGACAAGCGACGCATGCGCACTGGATGCCCTCCCCACGGGGAAACGCACTCAACGACCCCCAATGCACGCGTTGACCCTTCCTAGCTGAGACAATGCTCCTGACATTCCTCTGACTCTTCATTCTCGCGAAGTCATTCCGTCCCAAACAGACTCAACGTCAGTCGAATGCGGTGTCGATTCCCCCCTCGAGGAACGGACGTCCCTCGGCAACAATTACACCGCGTCTACAATTGCGAGCTGATCTGCTCTCCCTCTTTCTCTTCCTCCTTCTCCTCTTTCTGGTATGGGAGAGGAGGCAGCGCATCGCCTCCATGTCCACTGGGGAAGTCGCCCACGAGACGTTTTCTCTGCAGTACGCCAACTGTGTAGCAAGGCCAGGCGATGGGTGTTGCTGTCTACGGTGCCCGTGTTGGTGGCGCCGTGTAAAGTAAATGATTTCACGCTGGTCATTACTTGTTTAACATTCGTTTGTGTAATGATCTGCGTGTTATACACTGTCATGTATACGAGGGGAGGTGTTGTTGATCGCCAGCTGTTCATCTTCGCCCCTTTTAACCACCCTCTCTCCTCCCATGGAAATGGTCACTCCCCAAGAGGTCACTCGGTGCATCTGTCAGAGCAAACGTCGAAGTCGGTGCACTTAAATGCTTGCATGTCCTCAGAAGTGACTGTGATTTAAGCCATTCACGCGGCATATTTCGACCGTTGGGTAATCGATATGCGCTGATTACGTGATCAAAATGCACCCTCGCTTATTCTCCTGTTTACAATTTCCACAGCTAATGAGCTCAGTGTCAAATCAACCGCTTCCTTCCTAACGACCGCCGCTTTTTGGCCAGCGCGCGGTCAACTCGGACACTTGACCGCCGTGCGCGTGCCGCACGCAATGACCCCTGGGTTTCCCCGATGGATGTGCGATGAAATGCGATGTCAGTTTGTGATTTATTCGCTTTCTTCTTTGCGCATTATCATCGCACGCATAATTTTCTGGAAAAAAAAAAAAAGAAGAAGCTGCGGGTGAATGACCGCAAGGGCACCACGTGGTTCTTTTTCCGAGAAGTACAAGCAATAACAATCGATTTAACGTCTTCTCCGGCCGAGATTTACGCCTTGTTTACGCAGATCAGTTTATCGGATCGAATGTCGTATAGTGTACGAGCTCTACTTGTAAAAAAAAAACCCGCCCTGCCTAACGCAAGCCTCGGTGTTTAGTATGCTTGACTGGTTGAACGTTCATCTTATCTCTTTTACAAACGAACTTTTCGCTTGGAATCTTCACTTTTAGTGGCTGACAACGTGCTCGCTTTACGATCTCGCTGTGCGTTGGTGCAGTTTTGATGGCAACAGCGACCTTGGCGCAAATCGTGAAAACAACTGAATGCGAACATTTGGAGAAATACAATTGTGGCATCCGCTCCTCCCTTCTCGTGTTATGTTTGAGCCGCGCGCGTATTTCCTTGTAATCTCCGCCCCGGTTAAGCCTCGTTTTGAATTCCCGCCAACTGAGGACGTCGCTTGTAGCAGGAAACCCGCGCTTCCTTTTTCGCCCAGGGGTGTTGCCCTTTTCCCATCTTCCCTCTTGTACTTGCGAGTTATTTGTGTTCAGCGAAAGCCGAAACAGGCATCGACCATAAACAGCCGATCAACAACACTCCCGGAAATAGCCTCCGCGGGGGGTCCCCCTCAGCCAATTAGGGCTGGCACGACGGCGCGTTATCGCGGTGACATTTCGGAGAATCGGGAGATTCGCCTAAGGTTGCAGCCCAGTGCATGTCGGTCGCGTAAATAAACACACCGAACGCTACTGCGTAATTTGTATCTCGTTAGTTTGCATAATGCAGGCGCTGTGTGTCGTTACTCCGGCGATGAATTCGCAGCAGGAACCTTGGATGATCAAGGGCTCAGCCTTGGCATTCATTCAGGCCAGGGCTCCTAACCAGCACTTCAGTGCATCAGTCATCATCATACGTAGCAAATGTTATGCACAATATTCCCACTTTTATTCATTTATAATTTTGAATGCTTCACGGTGTTCGACCTACATCATGTATCGAAGTTCAGTCAGATAAATCCTAATATTTATGGAGTCGGAATGAATTGTATAATGAATGAGATGTTGCCGCCAGATGAGCTTGGGTTGCAGCAGCCTCGTAATTGATGTGGGGTTTCCTAGCCACGTATGCCCCCTGATCACATGTTGTACGATTGACCTGCATATGAAGCGATTTTGATGGCTGCTCTCTGTGATTAATTTCTGCCTTCGTCCAGGTGCATCTCCCTGTTGACTGCCGTACCAGCAGGCGAGTCACGTGGTCTTATAATTGTTTTGTTGACGATTTCATGTCTGTCCCAGTTCTCTCTGCAATAATTAGACAATCAGCGCCAATTACCACTGCTACATGTATTCCCTTTTTTTTTTTTTTTTTTTTTTTTTTTTTTTTTTGTGAATGATATTCGCGCGTCTCTCTCTCGCCCCTACGAGAAAAATATCCCCTTTTTGGACATCATTTTCTCTCTCCTTTTTTTCCAAACGCTGTATGTTGGTACATGCACACGCGGGCGAACCTGCTTTTTATGCACATATATTATAAGCGTCGTTTCTTCAGCGTCGATTATCGATTTCGCTCAACGTTTTTACTGACAAAGAAAGCGGCCGCTGACCCCGAACGCTGCAAGGTCACGGAATGTCGCTGCGTGACCTTCACCCCAGCCGATGTAAACACGTTTATTTTTTCCCGCGACGCATGTGCATCTGCGATGAAACAAAAGCGCTCATATCTTCATTTCTCGCATGTTATGCGCATAAAACCCAACCATGCCGACTTCCTTTTGCGCGGGAAACCGGCTTTGTTGCTTCAAGGTCGTTCTCAATGCTTTCTTGGAATTAAGTTTCGCTATCAAGGGACTCAGAGAAAGCTCGCTTTGACGCCGGCAAAAATCCCAACTCCCAAAAACCCGTTCATCGCGATTCATTTTACCGGGCACAGCCCGCGAGATCTCATTACACGCAGTTGTCTTATTAATGATTATGAATTGAGGCAATTCTTTCTCTGGCCTTGAAACATCTGAGAGGCGTCCGTAATTTTTTATTCTGGATCTGCCAAACAAAAGCACGCGCTTTCTCGCTTTATTTACGACGAATCTCGCTGCACTAATCGAATTAGCATAAAATTCGATCCGACTCGGAAGCTATCATTAAGCGAGTGCTTTGCTCCGAGTCGGGAAAATTGGTGTAAACAAAAGGTTATTCAACTCAGCGTGTGTGGGTTATTCCGCTCTCATGCGATGACTTAGTCGTGGCAAATATGCGTACGGGGGTCGTTAGCACCGTTGTCATAGCAACTCGAAACTTTGACATGTTTAGTGATCATATTGTTTTATGCATATGCATGAGATTAGCAGACGGTGTGTTATTTTGGGGCGAAATTATCGCGCAGTGCTGTGAGTACATGGTGATGATGAGTCATGTAGCAAGGAATTGCTTCTGAATGTCCCCCAACACGAAGCCCCGTTGCGATGCGTTTATTGAATAATTCAAAAATAACCATGCGTAGTTCATGTTTTGCACCCAAATATGACTAGTGCAATTTCTGATTTCGATATTAATTAAATGTGTTTTCCATTTGTCGAAATGTGCTCATTGCGGAACATTATGAACGAAGAAGAGAAATTTCGTTTTGTACCGGCGCCAGCAGCAACAGGTCTAGTGCTCTTTAAGCCGAATGTTCACAAGATTTCATAAGGGTTTTATGGTTATAGGGACTTAGCGTGCTCAGCGTACTTGGCGTTTGGCTTACGGTTTGAGATGGGTGTAGGGTGCGATCGGCTCACAAGTCCAAATTTAAAAGTCCCGGTTCATAAGGGTTATATATGGTTTAGGGTTGGGGACTTCGGTTCGGGCTATGGTTACCGACTTGTGAGCATATCGACCCCATCCCAGCTCTAGTTGCACATTATATTTTTCCCTTATGCAATACTGTTGCTAAAATTTACTGTCCGTATTCGAGGCTGCTTCGCGACCGTTAGGGAATTGGATCTATTTTGTCGGCTCTTGAATATTTGATCATAGAAGAAATAGACATTTTTCATGCCGAATAAAGGCCCTTTGAAGCATTTGAAACCATGCATAATGCAACGGCCAACGCCATCATTCTACCGGCACTGCGCCATCATTCAACCGGCATTGACCCATCATTCAACCGGCATTTCATCCGATCAGTCAGCGAACCCTTTTGTCCAGGATGCCTAATCAGAATGGATGCCTTCCCAGAAGGCTCCAGTGGGGTATGGCGGCACTTAGCGCTCTCGTTAGAGGCAAAAACCGGCAGTCTAATGTGACCTTGCTCGAATGTGACCTTGGTCGTGGCCGGCATCACGCAACGACTTGATTTCGCTTAATGAATCGCTTTTGTTGTCGGGTTCAAGGTCGTTTGCGTCGTCATTGCGCCATGGCCGGCACCTGTTGGGCGACATCAAAGGTTGCCTTTGTCTCTTCATCGTGAAAAAACGACCCCGTCCCGATTCTGAGGATTCCGGGAAACAGGGTTGTTGTCCTGTTTATGCAAATCGATCGAAAGGTTTTCATCCTGAGCTCATGTTTGCATGCGACATCACCGCATACATCACGCAAAGTGAATTCGGATGCGTACAAGTGCCTCCCTCTATATCTGAAGAATACTCTGTGTATTCGGGTGCGTACAAGCGCCTCCTCTATCTGAATACTCGATGGTTGAAGCCCAAACATCTCACTTACAACATTCGTCTGTCATGAAAATAATAAAAAAATATTGAAGATTTGCGACCACGTGACTGCGCCGCTGTGCGCTTGTATTGTGGCATATTTTTATCTTTGAAATATATCAACAGCAAAAACCGGCACCCTGCACATGACGAATTAATTGCCGCTTTTTTCCCTGTTTAATTAACACAGAAAGAGAGACGAGGCTGGAGGCTGTTGTTGACCAGATGCCTCCTGACCCTCTCCATACAGTACACACACTCGTTATTCCAATTATTACGTTCCGTAATTTTCCAAATGCAGAACAGGAAAAATCAAACCAGTGAAATCAATTTTCTGGGTGCCTGGATGTGCGTTATGAATATTCATGAGCTGTTGTTGCCGTGCTTCCTTATATGTCAGACGAACAAAGAACTTAGCGATGTTCTTATGCAACGATATGCAGACTGCGAATTACGCATGCGCCAATTGATCCGTGCAGCAGCGAGGGCAAAGCTCTTCCGGGTTTTCCCGTGACCCCTCGACCCTGAAGGTCATTTGCTCAGCATCTGTTGCTTGGGCAGGAGCGGAGGCTTCAGCGTCCGAGTCAGCAGGATGAGTCCTGAATCACGGCCAACCACGCTGTCGCTGCGTCCTTATACCGTGCACTTGATTTCTGATCCGTGGCTGCCTCACCACTCCTCTCCTCTTGTAAGTCATCGCTCAAGCCACACTGAACTAAATCATTGACGCGATGACTCAGAAGTGCCCCTTTGCATTTTGCTCTTGTACATGCAGATGAAAAATGCACGAAATTATGCATCAACGGTGTATAACTTTCTGGCTGCTTATGTTCAGTATATTGCACATAGAACATGTAAGACAGTCTTCAGTTGACCTCCCAGCCGATTAAAGGTCTAGCTGATTGATTTAATAAATGATTGATGGATTCATTTATTATTTTACCAATTGTTTTAACAATTAATAATTTGCTTGTATATTTATCGAGTCCTGCATTTAGTGCTTACACCGACAGCTGCTGCATTTCATCCCCAATGAATCAAAGTGCGCATTTGTCTTATTCAAACTCCGTGACGTCATGGTAATTACAATTGAAGAGGATATACTTCAATAATATAATATCTATTTCGCATGTACATGCAATATGACATAGAAAGAAAGACAAAAAATGATGCAACAACTAAAATCTATCCCCTCCCTGGGCTAAAATCTCACAACACCAATTGGAACATGGACGATGAGAAATTTTTACGAGTTCCGAGTTTGAACAATCCACATCCATAATCGAGAGAACAGCCACGATGCACGCAACCCTGGATGACAATTAAATTTAATTGCAATTAATGACATTCGCGATGCAATTGTCTGATCACGTTCTAGACACATACACCATCGCCATTTTTATGTCTTTATTTTTTATTTTTATTATTTTTTCGTTCGTCGCGCGATCGAAGCATGAAACAAACATATCTGTTCAGTTATGTCGAATGCCTTTGACAGATCTACAATCGTGTCGAATGCCTTTAACAGATCTAGAACATTTGTTCCGTTCGCAGTTCAAATGGCCTTCGCGGCACTAATGCCCCTTCTCTTCTCTTAATGCTTTCTCTGGTTCTACTCGCGGCTTTAATTTTTAATGTTGTTCCTAGAGCAGTTCTCTTCGCTTTGTCTTCTGAAGCGGTCGCCAAGGACGCTTAACATCCTTCCGGTATCTCATCTGCTATTACACGTGACCTCGTTGGCTCGGTAACAACACTGTAACACCACCAGGCGTCCCGAGTGTACATTGAGTGTATACTGTGTGTGTACATTGGGTGTACACGGATTCCGCCTTTGTTGTGCGGCATACTAACCCGAAATAACTGGGTCACGTTTGCTCGGCCTTCGAAACCGTGTCGCGTGAAACCCCTTTTGTTTACTCTGTTATTATATTTCTCACATGACTGACAATTAATTATTAAATTGATCATTAATTATATGATACGGATGACGTCGCACTGCCCCTGGTTGTTACGTCATAGTTAATTGTTGTGAGATCAGCTCCATCTGAGGAAACCTTTCTCTTTGTTGACACTGGAAGCAATCCAAGTTATGACGTCATATCTGTTGACATCGTAGCAACGTTTTAATAAACAAACGCATAGTTCGACATGAACACAGTATAAATATATACCCAGACTATTAAACGGGTACATTTGAAAAATCTTATGCGTATGAATTATTAAACAATGCCGGATGTCGTCATTATGAGTTGTTTATAAACTGTTGGAATTTCATTCTTTGATATTTTTCGCAGGTGAAGATCTGGCCGAATGGGAGAAAGAGCTTCAGGCGGAACTGCAGGAGTACGAGGTCGTCAACGAGGGCGTCGACGGCGACGACGAGGAGGAGGCTGACCTCGAAAACGAGATCCTACAGGAGATCGAAGCAGAGGCCGCGGACAAGACCTCATAGGCACCTCATATAGGCACCTCATAGGCACCTCATAGGCACCTCAGGGGGTGTGTGGAGATGCTTCGTGGACATTTGCTCTTGTGATACCACTGTGTATATCTTTTGGCTGGTTATGTTTACTTTAATGCGCGTGTTTTTTTAATTGATCCACTCTGTATGATGAATGTGTCGTGTCCGATATCTGGGCTACACGCTGACCTCCGTTGGTCCTGGCTTGACCAATTGCAGAATTTATTAAAAATGATGAGCTGCCTTACTCTGTGGCAGACTAATTATCATTCCATTAATCTTCTATTGTTGGGGTTACATTTGGGGAAATGTGCTTGTTATGAGAATGTAACTGAATAAACATATGCATATATTCACTGTTCGTCGTTTGACCACTGTGCTCGGTCACTGACCGCCTGGATGATGACGTAACTGCCGCTGTGTCCTCTCTTGACCTTAGTGAACCTCCCATGGACATACTTGACCGCTGGGCAGTTTATGTAATCGGGCTTGAATACACTGGCTGCTCAGCGCGCCGGCTTCTGCTGTTAATATGATGAAATAGTGATGTATGGACAGAGAGACCTCTTGCAATCTCAATGCATCGGCTATTTTGATTCCCTAAATAGCAATTACGTAACGTTGACTGAGTATGCCTTCGTACCATGACGTAATTTGTTCATTTGCATACTCAGTCGTTGAGAGTTCATCAAACCACACATCACCGTGTGTTCAGGTCATCATCACTCGATTGATGTCGGCAATGACCATGACGTCATAATGTATGCATATCAAGTCACAAAATGCCAAATTGGTGAAGCGAGATTGTACTCAGAATTCCCGATCGACCGAGGTATTGATTAGGTTGTTCAATTTAAATGTCACGCATTTATGACGCGGTGACCTCTTTGACTAAATAAATGTCACGGCTTGACCCCTGCTTGACCATTGTATGCACTGTCCATTGCAATAATTCGCTTGCATTTTAATGCGTCTATATTATGGTTATAATTGCCCATTCAGTGCCGATAAATAGCGATGAATGTGGATCGCTAATCCTGACCGAATTCGCGAATTAGATTATCGGTCAGTTACGAAACGCTGACCTCTTGTGCGATCGGATTACGTAATAATCCATAAGACAGCTTCAATCAGAATTCGGCGGCCTTCCTATATTAATTAGATAGTTCCTACCCAATACATAATTAAGCAGAGCAACCACGCTAATGACGTGAAGATTCCTCTTACATAACACCCCGAGACCAACCTATAACTGAGCCGATTAGAGCCAGGCCGATCTTGCTTTTGGGAGGTTATTGACTTCAAGCAACCCGTGTCTATTTATAGCTCGTACTATGTTTTTCTTTTCCGCCTACTCAATTGTATGGAAGGAAGCCGGCCCAAAATGTCCCGGTTTTTCCTTTTAAAAAAACTCGTCCTGCACAATCGAACGATATGCCAGTTTTCGATTTGATTTACCATCATTCCGATGAAAGTGGCGAGCTTCAAGCACCTTCTACTCATTTTTTTTGGTGGATGGCGAACGATGTTAGCAAACATTAACCAAGATTTGGACCAATGAGCAGCGCTGAACGCGAAAAAAATCGATGTGTGTACATAGATAATTATGCAAGCAGCCGCATAATGAGCTGCCTCTCGACCAATCACAAGGCTAGGATTTGCAGAGCAATGCTCGCTGAGGAGCGTCAGTTGTTGTGTGATACTCTAGGAGGGGTGATAATAAACCATGCACTCTATGCAGGCTTATATTGTTACTCAGTACAAGATTGGTACTTGCGATAAACAGTTCATTCACAACGAATTCAGATAAGAACAAGTGTGTTAGGGTTTACAAATCACAGTGTCGCAACAATCTCGTCTGAACAGCATGGATCACATGGCAAATAAATTAGTGATAATACTTGATTAAACAGTTTATTTATGCTAGTACAATAGAGTGCGGTATTGCTATCGCGGGATCCCCCCCCCCTCCCCGGGCTAAAAAGTCGTGAAACCGGAGACAGGAGTCATCAGCCAAAAAACAATGTATCTTAAAAAGGACACCACCGAAACATAGACTCAGGTGCTGAGTAAATCATGTAGAATCTAGACACTGTACAAAAATAATATATAATATTATAAGAGGATAGAAAATAAAAAAAATAAAAAAAAAATAAAATTAAAATGGCAGAGTCAACAAGTGGCTAAGTGATCGATGATGCAGTTCAAAATGAAATCCCCAGTCTCTTCTCTGAGTTGCATTAAATGACGAATGGCCGCTGCGGTTTGATTAGGCTCAGCAATCCACTTCTTGTGAGGGGTGAATGCCCCAGATTCACTATGCTGCTTCACCTAATTCCGAATCACTCCTAAGATAAATCATAATTTCCAACACATATAGGAATAAAATGGGGAATGTTGCACTTATTTGAACTGTTTTATGCTTAGTGATAGCAGTTCATTCTCTGTACACGAATGAGACAGTGTACTCAGTCATATTTATGCGATAATACACGTATTATTACTGGACAATTTATTGCGTTTATTTTGATATTTGTCATGTGTTTCGCCAACAAGTGTTCTTAAACATAACGATGGCGCATTAAGTTGATTCCATTGATCCCAACGTTAATTATAAATTGATTACACGACGTCGTTATTCCATCACTACCCATAGTATGGCGTTGAATAAACCGATTGTGTGATCCCTCTTTGTTAGAGCCTAATGCCTTTGTTTGTTCGTCATTGAAATGTATTTCAATTGATGGATGTTTCGCGACAGCTGCACGTGGACTGTGACATACTAGTCGAAAGCATATATATAAACGAGATTACGTAATCAGTTGCGTCAGAATGTCAAGCCTTGTTTCATAGTTATCAAAACAAGAGATAGTTGTTAATCAAAAGCATAACCATGATCACCCCCTCCTTCCTTTGACAGTCAACACTTACGCTGATGGCGAAGCTCCGCCCACTGACCCAGAAAAACAAGTCAGATGAAAACAAGCAGATGGAGAGAAGAAAGGAGGAGCGGAGCTGTTTATAATGTCGCTGCAACCGAGCACATGTCGGATGAACGAAAAGGCAGCTAAAGGAGTACGAGTTAAAATTGCATGGAAGTAAACAACGTTCGAACCACGCTGTTGAGTACGCGAGCATCGAGATACGTTTAAGGTAACACTTGCTCCGTGTATCTCTGTGACTGTCATTTGCGGCAACATGACGCTAGTCATGTATTCGAGAGTGTTGTTTTCGCATAATGTATTCCACTTAGCTCTCTTCTATGGTTGCCAGCATTTTTCACGATCTTTTTCTTTTCTTTTCATGGTCGCCAACAGAAATTTTGTGAAGGAATCCTGGAGCGACATCGATCAGATATGCCACTGCACGGCGGCAAGGGTCTCGTCAAGGGGCGTCACGGCAGCGGTGACCGTCCGGGGGCACACGGCAGCCCCCCGGCGGCCGCCCTGCCGCACTGCTCGGCGGGCGGGGCCGAGGGGGGCACCTCCCCCGCCTCCAAGTGCTGCCTGCCACGAGGCTGCGAGAGGTTCCACTCGGATCTGATCCGGGATGACGATCCGGGAGACGCCGTGCGGGTCGTCTGCAACAACGAGCAGTGTTCGGAGGGGAAGTGGATGCATGCCGACTGCTTCGCAGATTGGGAGCAGCAGGTTGTGCTGTTCCTGCGCTCCTGCGGAAGGGCGAGGTCCTGGAGCGAGAAGCAGAGGCTGCAGAACGTCTGGACGAAGAAGGGCTACGATTTGGCCTACAAGGCATGCGACTGCAAGTGCGGCTGCGGCCACCTCAGGAAGGACCTCAACTACTTCCAGCGCCCCGTCGCGGCAGCTGGTGCAGCCGCCGCAGCTGCAGCCGTCGCTGATAAGAAGCAGAAGAGAACGAGGAAGCCGTCACTGACCAAGACGGACAAGTTTTGTCCGTTGAGCGGGCGGAATGGAGGGGGAGTGGGCGCTGCCTCTTGCGTGGCGCCCTCATCCGGGATGCACTCGTTCCCGGCCTCCTTCCAGCGCCCTCAACTGAGGGTCCGTACCTCTTCCTTCTCCTCCACCGGATCCAGCCCTCCCAGTTCGGCGGGAACTCCTCCCCTCACTCCCGGAGGTAAACCAAAGTTCGACTTTTTCACGGATCCCGATCAAGCGGCGGCCGGGAACATCTTCCGTCGCCGAACCGATCTGTCCGTGTTCAACCTTCTCCCTCGGCACCAACAGAATCCCTACCACATCAAGATGGAGGACGAAGGTCCCCATGGCAACGACGAAACCAGGTGCTTCCTGCTCACCAACCTCAGCTCGAACCACGTGACCGAGGCGAAATGCGTCGTGTGCCAGGGATCGCTTCCCGTGTTCGACAAATATCCCTTAATCGACGGAACCTTCTTCCTTTCGCCTCAGCGCTACAACTCCGACCTTCAGGTTTCGTGGGAGCAGCGCTCGCTTTACTTGAACGCCGTTTGCCTGCGTTGCTTGCAGCGAAGTCGGATGAGGTGTCGGTCGTGCAAGTCGACCTGGGATGGCTCGACCCTGGTCATCGGCACGATGTACTCTTACGACGTGTTCGCCGCGCAGGCCTGCTGCCCGGCCCGCGTCGCCTGCAAGCGCTGCCGCCGGCCCGTCGCCGACCCGCCCGGCAACCGGCCCTTCTCCGACTATTCGAAGATGTCGCAGTGTAATTCGTGCCATGCGCACGATTTCCATTTCGTACGACCTCTGTACGAAGCATTCGTCATGGAACCAAGTCGCATGGTGACCAGTTAGCTATTGCGTCATCAACGGAATCGCTAGGAAATTCTGCATTCTGATATTATTGTAACCTTTTTCTTTTTCTTCATTACTTGCGTGAGTAGGAAATTTTATTCTCTTGTAATCGGAGCTTTGTACACTTCTATGGTCTTTTTTTTTTTTTTACAAGAAGATGTTTAATAAATGCGAACGTTTATTTTTCTTTGCTCTTAACTAGTTTAAATGGTTAACAGAGATAAATTATGATTATTATCATTACTGTCATTATTAATGTTATAGAGAGGCATTAATTATTGTCTAATCTCGTGTATTTGTGCGTGTTTTCCTTTTTTCTTGTCATTTAAATTTTTGTGCTTTCAAAGAAGAATTTCTTATTTATAACTAAATCCTTCTTTTTCGTTCTTTATATTTCAAGTTTTTTTAGTTTTCTTGTCAAAATGTTCATTTAAATCCGTGTGTGCTTATTATTTTTGAAAAACAAAAAAAAACAAACAACTTTTGTTTTCATATTTTTCATAACCATTCTGTGCTTAATCTATTTATCCACCAATGTGCTTATCTCGTAATCTCCATCATTCGCCATATATATCATTAATCTTGTGTTTGTCCTCTCTAAGAATTGTAATTTGCTTTTTAATTAGAGAGAGAGAAAAACTACTTGCTTGCATTTAATGAACTCCTTCATTTTTTGTTTAGCAATCTTATCCGGTGATGAAATTTCGCAATTCTTCTCATCTCCGTGTTATGTAACATGTTACGCTGTGCCCTGATTGCAAAAAAAAAAGAAAAAAAAATCTACAAAAAAAAAACAAACAAAATTGAGTAATAATTGTCACTGATTTAATCGTAAAGAATACTTTCGGTTTGAATTGAACTCTATGCAAGATATTGTCTCCATAATCCTCATTCAATTTTTTAATTTTTTTTTCTAATTTTATTTGTTTATAACATATCACATAACCACTTTGAATGTGTATAATTGCCCTCATTCCATAATTATGTACTGTATCTTTTGGTTGTGACTCGGCTTCATTTATTTTTGTTAACTTTCCTGGATAAACTTGCAGCCAGCAGATTCGAAGTAATTCTCTCTTCAAACGCATTCGTTGCTCTGCAAACCACGTGTTTGCGGATAATGGCGCGTGTTTGCGAATTTTTCTTCGTTATTCAGATCTTCTTTAAGTGTTTTGTTGCTGTGTTTTGCGATAGCAGGCGGCATTAGTATCTGCTTGACCTACTTAGCACTCGCAGGTTATCAGTGGCCAGTGTGTTTTCTGGGAGAAAGACTTTATTTTGGCTCTGTGCCAATTCTTCGCTTCGCCAAAATGACGTTCAGCGAATGCCATAGCGGTCAAGCCTTTGCATTATGAATATTAATTATCGATTAAAACGGGTTAATTATTCGTCTGCTGGTCGCAGCTAATTATGTGTGACGTATTTTTCGATGCATTGTTTTTTTTGTTTTTTTTTTTTCTACGCGATCTTTGTAATGTTGTGATAAAGAGAACGATTTGCATTTATCAGAACTATTTCTTAACTGAATATTTATTTCGTAGAAACATGTTCTCATAATATGACGATATTTGGTTCTCTCTACATATTCATGTGATTGAGAGAAGAATAACAAATCCAATAACTTTATTTTATCAAAACAGAAACATTTTTTAATGTTGTCAATTTTTTTTTTTTTTGGTAGAATTCGATGTGTTTGGTCTTTTTTTTTTCTTTTTTTTTTCTTTTTTTTTCTTTTTTTTTTTTCTATCGAAGTTACCGCTCAGGAAATAGCGAATTATTGCTGTGTATTTGTGTCCTTGATATGGTTGGGTTCCCCTGACCGGGGTAGAGCCCCACTTCATTGTCGGAATGCTTGGAAGCAACACTTTCTGTTGCCAAAAGAAGAAAACAAAAAGCCCTTGAAATTATATTTTATCATGTTTTGATTTGGAATATTGAAGGGCATTTAATTGATTAGTTTTGAGTGGAGAAAGGCAAGCTGCTGACTCTTAATATTCAATATTTCATTGTCGTGAACATACGTTGTACTCAATATTTACCAGTAGAAGGGCATTACGTAATACCAGGCACTCTTGTTTACATTACATGTATATCTGCCGTCTTGAAATCATATTACTCGGCGAGGCTATGCCAATCTTTTCTCTTGCAGTTTAAGGGTCTTTCTTTCTGTGCTTTTTTTTTTTTTTTTTTTTTTTGATGTGTTTTTTTTTTCTGACCTTGAATGAAGTCACTTGTACAATCTGCAAGAAGTTTCCACAGTGAGATGTTACTACGCTCGTTTTGTTCTCTGACCAGCGGTCACTGTCATGAACTCCATAGCCACATCTATATATTATTATTATTATTACTTCTATTTTTGACCCACATAGCAATGCTGTTTCCTTCCTTGTGTGTACATATTATGACCACGTGTAATTGTTTTCTTTTTCCCTTTTTAATTTATGATCTTTTTCCTTTCTGTTGATGCCAGGAAGGAATTCGTCAGCTCCGGACATGCAACATCTTCAGTGTTATTTTTCTCAACTCCTCTCGATTGTATCTTGAAACATGAAATGAAAATTAAAACATACAGTTTTTTTTGATAAATCACAATTAGCGCTGTTTTTGGTGTTGATTAGTTTTAAGACGTTAAATTTTCAGCAACCTTATTGCAACGGGGTTTTTGGCTGGCTGCCAATTCCACAATTGGCACTCTGCCAATAGTCAGCGGTTAGCGTGTTGTGCTTCTATAATAGCGGGAGATTGATGACGACTTCAATTGCTGAATGTTCTGCTATCAGCAACTCAAATGAATGCCCATTGCGTAATCGTGTTGATCAGCGCGCATGATATGTTAGAATTTGCGCTGATCAGCTGGGTCGGGTGACTCATTCACTTACAACATCTGGTTAATTCGCTTTCAGAAGTCTTTATTTTTCAAATCGCTGACGATTTTATTTTTTTTCATCCATTTTTTTTTATCTCTTTTATTACCCGAAGAAAGGAAGACATTACGCGTGATTTTGATCAGAATCGCTGTAAATGGCTTTTCCAAGAAACAGGTTTTAAACTGTCACGCACACTCTTGCACACTCTTGCCTTGCACACGCGATGCGCACACCATAAGGGAAGCGTGTCAACTGATTGCATTTTTTTTTCGCGTTTTTGTCGCCTTTTTATGGAAGATTAATTCGAGTATACCACGAATGTTGACGATCGGTTCGATGCCTCGTCTGGGCATCGAACCCAAGACGTCAGCTCCATTTGTCGATTCACCGAAAGTCATAAATCAATCCATAAAATAGTAATCATCAAATGCTTTTACGTAATTATATTGATGTCGTGCAACTGGATCATAGATTACATAACATTAGCATAACCGCTATGCAGGTGCAGTGAGGTCAAACGCTAAACAACGAAAGGACGTCATTCGCATATCTGGGTCAATCGCCCAGCAACCATACTTCGCAAGTGTATCAGAAGCACCTGTGCTGAGAAATACCGCAATAAATGACTGTTCTCATTTCTGGATATTTATTGTCTTGTGGCATATCGATTAGATCTCAGTTCAAAGAACTCCCCCCATAATTATGCGAGTAATGACATTTCACTAAATCACGGCTCATTTCGGATCTCCAAGGAATTTCTCAAACAGATCGGCCATCGACCTTGACCCTCGAATGCGGTATTTCCTGGAGTGTTTCTTTTTATAGCGCCTGGTGCAGTTGGCAGGTTGCCCAGTGGGTCAGTGGAGCCACGGTCAGACAACAAAAGAGAAAGAACACGCCGAGAAAATCGCCGCGCGCCGCGAATTGGTCGCTAATCGCCAGTGCATAAAGGAAAGCTCACCGAATCGCACTGAATTCCGTGTGAATAAAACCGCGCGAATTTCATTTAAGCACGAAATGCCAACAACAACGAACGTTCAACCTCACGCGTAACCATAGTAACCAGGCAACCATGGCAACAACCCACGCTACAATAGAACACCAAGATAAACAAGTAAAGCACGGACTCAAATAGCACAAGTATTCACCAAGTACACGCATCTCAAGCGAACGTCTGCTCTCCCAAAAGCGACGCTTGTAAGGCGATTTATGCCGGATCGGGCATACAAGTGACCTTGAACCTTGAACTCCAGGAGCTTGCACCCGAATTTGTCACCCTCACATTAATCTAATAAGTTAACCCAATTAATTAACCCACATGGCTTTATGAGTAATGAGGGCAATTAACACTTGACCACCGGATGATTAATCATACAAGCAGCATGGGTCATTTGGTCATTCATAGTTCATCTGAACAACATCACGAATCGACATCGTCTCTGGGTTTTATGCCGAGGACACTTTCGGGATTTGCGCGCAGATCCAGGTGTTTAACGTGTAAAGGGTCACCTTGGTTGATATATTACGCGCGGCAGTTGACATTGACGCCACTTGGTGCAAATTGACAATTGCAAGAGACGGGGCTCGAGGAAAACAGACCAGGGATTGCGGAGGGGCCACAGACCACCAGGAAGTTCTATTACTGAATGGCCACGGACCATCAGTAAGTTCTGCTGCAAACAGACACGAACCAAAGTGGTGGTCCTTGCTACCGGAAGTATCGCGTGTCGTCAGCAGGAGGTACTAACTCTCGGTTGCTCATGGTTACTTTATTTAATTTTAATTTCTTAATATTCAAAATGATTCCAGGGAATCACAGAAGGTAACCTTCAGTCTTAACCTTCAGTCTTAACCTTCAGTCTTAACCTTCAGTCTTATCCTTCAGTCGTTACCTGTTAGGTTACAAAGCTGTATTAACCAGTTAACTGGTTGGTACGAGGCGATTGGTCAATATTTACCATGTTAGCGCCAAGACAGAGGGTCGTTGCTCAGGCCCAATTGGCAGGTGGAATTATTGAAAACAGAAGAACAGATTGGATTGGAGGTCGAAATTAATTGCTAAAACGCGAAAGTGCCGTTTTGTTTCGTGTGCACCTACGTGACCTTGTTTACGTCCGCATTTGAACAACTCTGCAAGCAAGACTATGCGGTTTTATCAATTTGAACAAATTATCATTATTATTAATTTCCACTCAACGTTAAACTCGTTTGCTGTGACACGTGTCAACAACCAGTTTGAATGAATCATGAATATATTCATCACTTTTGTTGCTTCTCGTTCTGATAGTGGAGCGATTACTTCGTGTCACCGACTGACAGCTCAGTGTAAACAATATTCAGCATATTGTATTGACGAAACATAATATTGATTAAGCATCAATACGAACAATTTAATAAACTAGTCGAATTTTGTTCACTTATTCACTTTTGCATAATATTTATCTGCTTAAAAATAAACTGTAAGAAGCAAAATGGCATTCCAGTCAATAATTTGTTTCGAGGGTTTTCAATCCATGATTTCAATCCATTGTTTCATTGCATTAGACGTCTGACGTGAGAAACTTCTGTCTAGGGGTCCAGGGTTTATAAATGGCCCCTGGGGAATTGACTTCTCAGGGGTCAATGAACTATGGCTCCACAGCTGATATTTAATCCTCTGAATCCACGAACAATGAATCACAAGCCATGGGTTACTCGTGTCACGTGGCGTCCGCCATTGGTACGATGACCGTGTGCACCACACGCGGCCTCATACGGCTACACGTCCGATTCTAGCAGATCTAAGCCACCTGATGTCGCATCATTTCAGACACCTATCTCCAAAAATGTTTAATTTTCCGATCGATTTTCTTCTCTGAAATTTCCGGGTTTTAGTGGTGACACAGGGTTCGACTGCAGCGACCCCAAGCGGGGTTTTGTCGAAGCACTCAAAGGTGAGAACAGGGCGTCGACATGAACCCATAATTAGACTAATTGGTCAACAGCCCCACACGTGGCGTGTGGGGCTGTTGACCAATTAGTCTAATTTCTACGGAATCGTTTTGATGTGGCCACAGAGCGCCCTTTGATTCACTGGGTGTGCTTGCAGGACGCCGCGATGACCCCAAACATCTCCGGATGCCACAGAATCGGATGACATTGAAGCTGTTTTAATTCGATTTGCGCTCATTTATTCGTCGTGCGATCGGAGTGTTGTTCTGCACCGCGTGACCCCTCCTAGATCTCGCCCTCTTTCCGATCGAAGCGAGTGAATCCTTTTATGGAGCTACGGTCATTTTGTTTAGTGGCGACATGAGAGCCGAGGGTGTGAACGACTTCCGGGGAAAGAGGTCGCTGGTCAAGGACTATTGACCGGTGGAGACCATGGCCAGTGCTGTCAGGGTTACATCCGTCCCCAAACCAATTTAAATGTTTAATTGGTTTCTCATTTTGCCTGACCACCTGTGACAACTTATTTTGATGTAACTCTTTGTTACGTAACCTCGCGTTGTGAAGGTGGGCTGTGAAAAGTCCGCACCCTTTAATTAATTTTCACCTGTGCTCAATTTCCCCAATAGAAGAAAGCGTTCGTTGGAAATCGGGGAGTTCTCCGTCGACCAGCGGCCACTTGACATATCCAGAGCAGTTCGTCATTCTCTGGCTAGCCCAAAAAGGCTGCCTACTACAGGGACTGGATCGCGATGCTGGCCAATTAGGTGGAAAATCTGCGTCCTGCCCACGTGGTAGTGCTTATGCGTGTCCGGCAAATCAGTGAGCATTATTGCGCAATCGAGGGTTCGATAAACATCTGGCGATTCCTTCTTGCAATGCGTGTATTTTTTGCGGCTGCCAAGAACGAGTGTCAATTTCAACGCTGAAGGCATCAACGCGAAGTGAAGGCGATATTCAACGCACGCGTCTCTGTGCCTTATACGTGCATATTGTGTACTGGTATTGGCACCTGTAAAAGGGCACGTATATAACAACAGAAAAAAACAGTAGGGTTTCTGGAGCACTTTCGTACACGACATGCGTGTATTTAGAGGTACAGTGAAACCCGCCTATGACAACCCCACAGGAGACCAGGTGGTCGTCTTACCCAGGGTCACAACATGCACGACTGACCACTGACCCCCGTTGCTAATGGCGATTGTTAAATTCAGTTCGACCGCTTGACGTTATTGAAAACAGATACAACGTCGATTCAAATGATTACGAAACCCACCGGAAGTTGAGTCGTTGTTTGATCTGTGTTTTATTGTGAGATCGATTGATGTCGTTAATCGCTATGCAAAACGTATGCAGCAATGCTGCGCACATACCTGCTGATGGGGCTAATTAATACCCACCATGATTTCATCCTTTGCGTGATTATGCGCAGGTGGAAGCCACCCAGGGCATCAGGTGTGTTACGAAACACTCTTACGTTATATCACTTCGCTGACATCATCGTACAACACGATGGCTGCTTAGCTCAAATAAACATAGAGATACAATTAAGCGTAATTCTCAGGTTCATTGCGTCGAATGTTGACGAAGCGAGACGTATTTGCATTATTTCTCGAGAACAAAACGTCCGATTGTACGCGTGACCTCAGAGTTGGGGTCATCCGGGAAATAAGTGTGCCTCTCATGATGTCCACCAATATAACACGGAATTCGCATCTGATCCGCGGATGAGGAGGCCCATTCCGACGGCAACACCCTCATCACGTGAGTACGGAAGAGCGCCAAAAGTGCGGAAGTCGGAACTTATAATATTCATGTTTGCATTAAACTGAACCGCATCCGTGGTTTTGTCATTCAAATAGTTTTATGAAAATCGCATTTAGCTCAAATCCATCGATTACGCTTAAGAAAACCATACCCAATACCTCTTAGTACTACCCATGAACAGAATATTTCATAGGCATTGAAATAATGAATGGTTCCTTTGCTTAGGACCGAAACTGTTGATTATTCAAGGATTTAATTACGCACCCTCACACAAATATGGTGGCGGCATAACCTGATAATTAATTTTGAAAGTGATAAAGAGTCCGAAGTGACTCCGAAAACCGGACATAACCGGACACCGGTGACCAGCGGGTCCTGTATTGAGACCTCGTCAGCTCCATTCGTAGTTTTGTGGTGGAATTAATTCGGGCCAAGTAACATTCTTTGTCGGGACATAAATTGTGCACATCAGCAGTTGGGAGCGAAATTAACCGTATGAAAATAATATGCAAATAAATGTAACTGCGCATTGTTTCGCCTTCAACTGACGCAACCCGATCGACATCACACGACGATGAGTCAGATCGCGACCCACTTTCATTCACTGCACGAAGGAAATATCACAAATGTCACAATGCAACAGCGCGAATGATGTCATCGCACAACCCAAGCAGCGTGAAACACGCGCTTCCCAAGCTGAGAGGGCGCGTAAAGTGCGTTATGATTAAATTCCTCATGATGAGGCACAATCATAACGTACTACTGAATCTTCTCACGAGAGCATCAGTCAATATTCATAACGCATTCAATTTGTTTCCTAATCATAACGCACTCCATTGAGCCAACATTTAAAACGCACTTTCTTTCCAAAGATCATAACGCACAATCTTTGCATTCGCATGAACAACCTCAAATCGGATGCTTTCACCAGAAGTTATCACAGAAACCTATGTACAATTTTTCAGTAATTACCGAATCTTTCAGCCTTAAAAGGTATCAAGCACTAAAAATCTGGAAAAATGTCGTTTATTGAATGCGTTCGTTTGTTGTGGAAGCAAATGAATTGCAGATCACAGACAGAGTAAGAATTTCCGCAATCACAAGAAATTGACTCAAAACAAATAAACGCCAGGGAAAAATCGCAAAAAAATACCCAACATGCAACAGGAAAGGGAGGGGCGGGGGGCTCAAAAACAAACTGATTTAGTATAAAAACAATCATTTTCACTTCTCCTTTCAGCATTTTTCAACACACAGAAATTTAAATAAAGAATTCAACAATCATTCCGTGCTTTCTTCCTTGTGACAAACACCGTCCTGCCTGGCTTCCTCCTCTGCAGGGGGCAGCACTGTCTCCCCACTCTCCTGCGTAGGGGGCAGCACTGTCTCCCCACTCTCTTGCGTAGGGGGCATCACTGTCTCCCCACTCTCTTGCGTAGGGGGCATCACTGTCTCCGCACTCTCTTGCGAAGAGGGCAGCACTGTCTCCCCACTCTCTTGCGTAGGGGGCAGCACTGTCTCCCCACTCTCTTGAGTAGGGGGCAGCACTGTCTCCCCACTCTCTTGTGTAGGGGGCAGCACTGTCTCCCCACTCTCTTGCGTAGGAGGCAGCACTGTCTCAGGACTGGCACGGGACGACTGTTCTGGGGTGTTGGGCGGAGTCTCTGTTGTAGATGTGACCTCTGTGGAGTCAACCTTGACCTCTGTGGTGACTTCTGAAGAATCTGGACTGACGTCTGAAATGACCTCAGCTGACTCTGAAGAAAGAAACAGTTGAGGCACGTTCCTAATTGGGACGACCGAACAATCACCGTTTTGTGCTTTTTCCTCTCCGGGAGCCTTATTCCTTTCCACTTGGAGCGCTCGACACAAACTTTCCAGTTTCTGGACTTTGTTATTCAGCCGCGAAATCTCTTTTTCATTTTTCGTTTTCTAAGAACAGAGAGTGAGAGCGATATGGTCTTGCCATCTACATTACCTCCTCTGCCATTTCCAGCAGTCCCTTCGTGCTCTTCTCCCAGCGCGATTTCCACATCCCGGTCTCCTTTTCCAATTTCTTTATTTTCTTGGTCATTTTCTCCATCTCCGATTTGAACGAACCAAACACCTCGTTGCTCTTGGAGAGCGTCCCCTGAAATTCCTCGTACTTCTCCGTGTACATCGCCACCTGAAACCACAGCTCAATAGAGGTCACGACAGGTCAAAGATCAAACCTGAGCCCTAAGCGCCACTTCCTGTTCCTCCAGAACCCTCACTCGCTTGTGTGCATCAGTCGCTTCGGTCAGAAGCTGAGAAAAAGAGCAAGAAATGAGAGCAGACAGGGTGAGAAACGGTGTAGCCGTACCATCTGTTTCTCCTGAAGGGAACTCTCCTTTGCTTCAGTGATCTGAAGTGACGCCTGGGCGAGTTTTGCGTCAATGAGCTGTTGCTCCAAATCCTTGTGCTTGAACATCTTCTCAATATGCTGTTCCCTCAGTTCGTACTGTTCAATTAAATTCTTCAATTTGTTCGCCAGTTCAATGTTCTCTTCACGCAGTTTGGTGTTCTTCTGATAATGCTCCTTCATTTGACCTTGAATGTCGTTGATGGTCGTCTGGAACTTGGTCGTGACCTCCTTCCTCTTCTCCTCCTCTTCCCTTGCCCTTGCTAAACTTTCCTCCTTCACCAGCTTATTGTGCCTCTGAAGTTCCCTGCACAGCGATTCCAATTTGCTTTTCGCTAAAACCGCCTTGCTGTGTTCGCTCTGCAATTGCTCCTTCTCGCGACAAACCTACAAAACGAAAAACAAACAGCTGATGCGGAGATGAACGAGAGGTCAAGCGGACTGACCACTGAGAGTTTGCGACTGTGTTGCTTGGCGGCGGTCTGCATGACGCGATGCTCTTCAAGGAGCTCCGTGTACTTCTTGCAGAGGGCGGCCAACTTCTCCTCCGTGGTCTGCAGCGAGTTGAGGGCGCGAAGGACGTGCTCTGCAAGGGAGAGGAAACATCACAACCTCCTCCCACTTAAATTTATTCAACACTTTTTCTAACGGGAGTGGGAACGAGAATAAATGGGGGTTCGTGGATGCAGAATTCAGACCATTATTCAGAATAGTTGATCACGTGATCATAGATGCCTGTGGTTATGAAACCTCTGATAGGATAGCAAAACAAATGGCCTTCAATAAATCAAACATGTTCACATGATGCTCATAATAGCCAAACGTTCGCTTTCCTCTAAACATTGCACGAGAACCTTCCTCGTTACGACAATTGTCCCAACACGACTCACGAAGCGACAGAGAGTGCAGAAAGGTCACTTAATCAACACTGCATGGCCCGCGGAGGCTGGCGTACCTAGGGCAGCGTATATACACTGTGCTATACACACTGTTATGATTCGCCAGAAGCGAATGCCGAAGCGAAACCCGGCAGTTCGTTCACCCATCAACAAACCGTACAGCGACCTCTCTTACAGTACAGATGTATTACATGCTACGCACAGTATCCCAAGTAGACAGCCACTGACCCCTGACCTCTCACCTGGGTCATCCGTGCTGACGGGCTTCTCCTTCTCGCACGAGAACTCAATTCCTTTTCCCGGCATTTCGTCGAATCACAAATCACAACTGATCGCCGATCGGCGGAATTCCACTCAAGGCAACTTGTCGCAGCACGTTGCATGAGGCCACCGTCACCAGCAGCGAGATTTAAACCAACACAACTCGCTCTCTTTCTCTCTTTCTCTCTCGCTAAAGGCGAATTATTTCCGCTCTCACTACGCAGCAGAACATGGCTGCTTTTAGACTTGCACAATTGCGCTTTTTTTCCTTAATATTTCTTCTTCGCTACGCGCAGATTGTTCGCGCAACGACAGAAAGCAACTGATTCCAATGATTCATTCATGAATATTTCACCTCAGACTCTCATGAATATTCATGACGCACTTGTCGAGTATTTCCGATTGCACTCAATTAGTATATCGACAATCGTCGGCGGCCAAATATAATATATAATAAATGTTTTATCTCGTTGAATGAGAAGACAATTCGAGGGCAAGATCAGATATCGCTTTGCTTGAGCATACTGAGAGTTAGGATTTCATAGATTTTGAGAAGATAATTAGGAAATACTGGGAATTGAAAAGCAAAATAAATTACTATTATTTGGGCTCATTAAGACTCAAAGGCGTCGTAAATGATCGGAAATGACGTCACCGAAGCACACGTCTGCTGCTAATGTTAATTATTCTCCGAGTTGTCAAACAGCGATTTATACAATTCAGAAGTTCACATCAAATGCCTCAATACCCAGTACACCTGAGCACAATTCAACGCACTTGGGAACATGCAGCAGCACCTAACCCTGATGGTGGATCCGTCGGGGCAGGCGAGCAGCCCAGGACCAGGGTCCACAATTCACGCTTACAAAAAAAGGCCTGAATGTGAAACAGTTGACTCACCAATGCCTTTGTCTTCCTTCTTCTTGCTTTTGGCAGATGTCGCAGATGCAGCAGCTGCCGGATGCTCCTTGCGTTCATCATCTCCAACGCTGCCATTGGACGCAGGACTGATGCCACGGGTCAAAAGGTCATCGGAGGTCATCTGGGGAGCAGAAAGCGATGGGAATAGAAGGAGTGGGGTTTACATGAGCAATCGTCATTGGACGTCTCCAGCACATAAGCACCTCTCTCCGCTAATATTTGCCAAAAAAACTCTTTCAAAAAGTTATCACATCATGGTGCTAATGCGCATGACGCGTTAAGGAAACATTTAGCTGGAGCCACCTGTGATGCAGATCCATTTGAGACAGATAGATCGATGCCTGGATGACCTATATTCTAGGACAGACCCAGAAATGTACCTCGTCATTCAGAAAGCAGGTCGAGGTAACAATGTATCAGATTTACTAAGAGACAGATGTAGAAGCAAATGAGATGCCTGGACTACTCATACTCATTAGAGACAGAGGCCACAAGGTGTGAGGGAGATGTTCATGCCTGACATCTGCAACAAACATCATTCAGCTGTGTATAAGCACTGTAAGGATAAATTACAGCTTGGAATGAAAACGGACTGACATACTTATAAAAATGTCAGCTGGGTTGAGAATACAATGTTTGTGTGTTGATCTGCATTTTGTCTGTTATATGAATATTTCTATGTTGGATACCTTCCTCATAATTGCCTGGCGATTCGTGTGGATAGCGACAGTCCGTTCTTTGAGACAATGTTCCAATCGGTTGAAGGAGTAGTTGCACTACAAGAGAGCACCCATCCATCGCCATTCCTCTGCCAGACAGCATTTGGGTGCGGCCAGAGAGATGAACGATGTCGTCACAATCATTGCAGAGATGGATTCGTTCTAAGACACAGGAGGGTCAATGCAGGGCAGAAGTTGCTCTCGACATCGCAGGATGCCCTGGCAGCTAGTTTGAGGCAGCTCAAAGCCTCTGCTGCTCACTCCAACCATCCCCAGCTTCACCACCTTCGAGGAGCAGATTGAATGCAATGTTCACCAAACTGACGTTTTATCGAACCGCTTCGCGAATTTGATTAATTAATTTCAATTCACAAGCACAGGCGTTGTCGCCAATTCTCGCGAATATTAGACAGAAATGAAAAGTTTAAATCTTTATAGAAGAAATGAAACGTTGAACCAAGTGAATATTCAATAACGAGGAAACGTTGGAATAAACCAGTGTTGACAGAGAGCATGGAACCGGACCACGAAACACGGTCGTCTCCTTCAGGTAAACTTGAAAACAATTTGTAGCCGTACGCATGGCCATCTTGAATGTATCAATTAGCACCTTAGTCGTTAGTCACCGCTGTGAGCCAGGCACCGGCAGCTCGGACACTGCTTGGGTGGGCATTCCTTAGATTCCATGTTGTACTAATATAATCACCAGTCCCTTCTGGACTCGGCCCAGTTGTGTTCGCGAAGTGGCCGAATAAAGACGAGCAAAATACCATCGCCAATCCGTTTCTGTGTTCACGACCCGCTAGGCATTGATAAACCAGGTTTAATATATTACTATACACCTGAAGGGTAACCCTATCCACGGTTACAATGTGTATGGATGTTTGGAACTGTGGTATACTGTTTTAGTATACATTAATGTCGTATATGTGAATATATTTCTCATTTAGTGCGGTATCAAGCAACACGAAGGCTCAGCACCAGCGACTATATCGTGGCACAATCGTTTGTTGTCATTTTGAAAGAAAATGCATGATTTCCGAGAAGTTAGGTTTGTTTTGTAACATTTGACTTTTTTTCTTTAATTATTGTTATTATTACTTATAAATGCACGTTGGAATTTCCCTGTATATCAGTTTATGATTGATATACATGTACATGCATGGGGTTTTATTATGTTCTATTAATTTTTTATGTGTGTGGTTTGCAGTTGATACTCCCTGGGTATCTTTAATTTCTCAATATTCAACACCGTTCAAAGGTTACGTTGAAACGCAAGAAGAGCTCTCCGAATTGCTGAGCACGTATTCTGAATCGACCAATGCTGCATTCATCAAGGCTACAGGAAGAAGCCTAGACTTCACTTCTGGTTTGTGCAGCTTCTGTTAAATCATTTCTCTTCTTTTTTTTTTTAATATAATTAATTAATAATGCCTGAAATATGAGCTATTTCGTTCAGGTTGTTGTTGTATATGCAAAATGTAACATACACTTGTGTGTCTTTTGACAGTGGTCCACCCTGAAGCTTACAAGGTTACGTGGCAGAATGCTTGGGTGCCATTCAGCGGCCAACCATTCATTACTGCTGGAAGGTATTCCTACGAATGTCATCGGGGCAAAGTGCGACAGTGCTCTAAGAAACAGCAGAAGCCAAGAGAGGTAATACATTGCACAATACAATGTATCTATAGATATCAAATACACCTATGTATTCTATTTGAATTAGGACCATGAATATTTGAAAGGCGGCCGTTTCAACCTTCAGCCATCAAAAAAAGTTAGTTGTCCGGCCAGGATCAACCTTCATAAGATTATAATCTTCACGAGGGAAGACTTTGCTGTAAGTGATGATTGTTACAGATTGCTTGGAAGCCTATTTCATTAGTCAGGTGTCCCAAAAACGGCCAAACAAATTAAAGTACGTGGCTTTGAAATTGCGGACCGCTTTGGAATGTGAAGACGACACAGGAGGAGTTGTACGAGTGTACCTGAAACTGCCAAAGGCATCTGACCATATTGCAGATGATATTGGTCACAATTTGAATGAAGTCCTTTCGCTGCAACATTTTTGTTGGCACATTGATATTTCTCGCAATTCAGTCTGAAAAATTGATGTTCAAGATCGACGAGAGAGAGGTGAAGAAGATCAAAGAAGTGGTTGCGGAGGGTTTGGTTCACGCTGGCGATGTTCGCACCTTGGTGGATGTGCACGTGAAACACATATTAAAGGC
>KB296703.1:230143-330482 GCA_000328365.1 Capitella teleta
GCCTGGGCGTGTGCCAGGATTTAGGAAAGATAACTTGCGTCTGCTACCGTCATCACACACGAAAACCCATGTGTTCAACCAGTACAAGCTGTCACTTTCTGGTTCAGGTGATTACTTTTTACCTTTGCCTACTATAGTTATTAATGTTGTTTTTTGTTTTGTTTTGTTTTTTGTTTTTTTTTACTTCAGGAGAAAGAATTGTTGGGGAAACAACCTTTGTTGGGCTATGGAAGCAGCTACTTCCATTTATCGTGACCTGTAAACCCATGTCAGATTTATGCTGGACATGCCAGCAAAATATGACCCTAATTTACCGCGGATCTAACATGGCTGAAGAAGAGAAAAGGTATTTAATGCATGATCGATTATATAATGGTTTTAATGTTTTGTCTATTCCATAGTGAGAGATTACGTATGCAGGAAGAGCATCTGGCAAAGCAACTGATGGAGCGGCAGTTATACCAGGGTATGTCAGAGAAGGCAAAAGGCACCTGTCAGCAGTTGGGCATCACTGGTTTGCAAAGAAGTGCTCCTTGTAGTCGGCAGATTTCAATGCATTACTCTTTTGATTTCGCGCAGCAAGTTCACTTGCCTAGTGATCCTTTACAACCTGGCCCCATTTATTTCCTTACTCCACGTAAGGTTGGAATTTTTGGGGTTCACTGTGAGGGAGTTGCTCGGCAAGTGAACTTTCTGATTGATGAAGCCCATTGCATCGGAAAAGGATCAAACTCTGTTATTTCGTACCTCCACTATTTTTTTGAGACGTATGGACTTGGGGAGACCAATCTCCACCTCCACTGCGACAACTGCTCAGGGCAAAACAAAAACCGTTTTGTTCTGTGGTATTTGGCGTGGAGAGTGGCGACTGGTCTCCATGAGTCCATCACTCTTAATTTTCTAGTGGCGGGACATACAAAGTTTGCTCCTGACTGGTGCTTTGGGCTCCTCAAGCAGGCATTCCGACGCCACGCGATATCTTCATTGAGTTGCTTGGAATCTGTTGTCAACGGGAGTGCTTCAAGCAACCAGGCCCAGCTGGTAGGAAAGGAGGATGGAACAGCGTATGTGCCTGTGGCTGATTGGCAAGCTCATCTATCCCCATACGGCTCTGTCATTAATGGAGTTAAAAAACAACACCATTTCAGGTATGTCTTTCTTTATATTCTACAACGTATTCTTACACTTTCTTATCCAGATTCACCAAAACCCATCCTGGTGGAGTGTTTTATAAGGAGGATGCTAACGCAAACGAGTCTTTTGCACAAGTATTCAAGAAGCCTCATGAGATACCCCAACATCCTCCACGTCCTATCAAGCCCCCTGGATTGGATGCCAAGAGACAGCAGTATTTATTCCAGACAATCCGCCCCTTTGTTCAGGAGGAATTTCAAGATGTTCTCTGCCCGGAGCCTACAAAACGGGTTCCAGCAACTTCCCCTGAAGCCACCCGAAAGAGGCGCAGATGATTTTTTTTATTTATTTCTTTATTTCATAATTAATTCTGCTTTCTTTTTGCTGTTTAATAGCTGTTGAATTGTAAATAAACGTATAAATATTATGAAACTCATACATTCGTTTTGTTCGGATTATTTTGAGTTTTTTCTAAGCAGATGTAATGGTGATTTTTTTTTTTTTTTTCTGAGTACAGAGTCCATACTTGGTACAGTGTAAGGCAATGATATGATGAAGGTGTGTGCAAAATTACAGATTGTTAGTATTATGGGAACATAGTCTAATGTTGCGATCAATATTGCAAAACTTTAGACGCGATTTTCTCAGTTTCTATTTTGATGAACCCATCACTTTTAAATTCCCATAACTTAGCAACGGGTTGGAATATCTTGAAGATGTTTGCACCAAAATGTTCAGGAAAGATTATTCTATCATAATCTGCTAAAACCTCAAAAAAGTTTTCTGAGCACTTGTGACTGATTTTGTGGTGGGGTGTCACATATATGTATGTATAATACTGTATAGATTAAAATGCAGTATAGGGACCATTGTATCTATGTGTCAATCAAGGGGTAATTAAGACTTGATAAACCACCGGTTGTGCTATGGTGTGCAGTGTATGCCCATTAATTTGTGGTTTTGTTTGTGATATTACATGTTGTTTTCAGTATTAATTTCAGTAAGAATCTCAAATGCTTTTTATGTTTCATCGTATTTTTTCTCTTTCCAAGAAGAAATTAATAACTAAGGTTTAAGATGTTTTTAATAGTATTTTTACTTTTTTTTTTGCAGATCAAAGTCCAGCCCGGAAGGTATCGGCCATGAGTGCTCAGCTGGATGAGGCAATGGTGAAGATGAATCATCAAATCACCCTCGTCTCAGCAGCTGAGGCAGCTGAGGTTGTGGAGGATTTCCTCCCTCAGCCGGCCGCTACCCTTCCTGCAATCAGGGACTTAGAAGCCAAGTTGAAGCTTGATATCAAGCTCAGATGACAATTGGTACGCACTTCATTCTTGTAAAATCTTGTTGCACAATATGCTCAATGTTACTTAATGAGCCATTCTCTCTTCCTGATTGCGCACTTAGCTTCCGTGGGTGGAAGCACTGCAGCCGATGCGGCAAATGAAGAAGTTGGCATTGGCTACAGTGTGGAGCCAATTCAGCCTCTTGGGCAAGAACAAGAAGCTATCTCTCGCTGGCGAGGCGGAAAAGGTCACCTCCATTCTGATAAGTATGGTTAACCAGCTCTTAGTTGGTGCTCTTGTGATGTCGTTGCTTTCATTTTCAGAGGCCTACCAGAGCCGGAATAGAGGTGCGACCCAGGAGGCCATCGAGACGACTCTTGTCAAGTGTTTGAAAGCAGCCCCATGTTGGCCTGGAGGCGATTTTTGAAAGCCTACGAACAGAGCCCTTAAGGAGCATGGCTTTGTGGATGAAGAGTCATTCAACAAGTGCAAGGCAGCAGTTGAAAGACTGTCAGCAAAGCTGAAGAAGCTGCGAACGCTGACAAAGCCTTCGCAGCAGAAGCAGTTCCTCAGCATCTGCTGGGAGCCATTTGTGTGGAGCAAGGATGGCGCTGCAAAACCTCCCAAAGCTCCACCTACAACCCCTGCATCTTCTTCACGCCCACCAACCCTTGCATCACCATCACCAAGGAAGACTCGCTCTTTAAGCAAGTGCTGCAAATGCTCTACGCGTCGGAAACAAATGATGCGGGCCAACAGGAAGCGGGGTGAGGCCGCCAAAAAGTATAAACTCTTGCGGGAAACACTGATTTCGAAATACAAACCAATGAAGAGACTCACGCAGGATATCGAGCGCAAGCAGAAAACAATTAAGAAGATCAAGAATGATTTAAAGGTGAAGAACATTAATGGACTTAAGAAGAGGTTGAACAAGCAAGAAAAAAAGTGTAAGGAATTGAAAGATCAATTAGCTGGTGTTGAGAAAGAGACGGCGACGAAGCTCAAGCTGGTGCGACGCACACTTGCCGCGGAATATGAACAGCAGCTGATCCAAATGGATATGCTGCTGGAGGATGCTCTGGAATCAAGCGCCTCTGTTCCACGGGAGACGCGGATGTTTCCGTGGAAAATGAGGTTGTTTGTATTTGACTGCCTCCTGGCCAACGTAAAAGAAGTTGGCCCTCTCATCTCTAGCTTCTGTTCTACCTTCGGGACAGAAGCAGAGATTCCCTGTAACTCGAGCATCAGGCAGTGGACCTGGGAGGTTGGCGTTTGGAGTGACCTCTTTGCAGCGGACTTCCTGTTCAACACTCCCAACGTCACCCTCGGGTTTGATGCCACCACCCAAGAAGGTGTGCATATCAACTCCATTCATGTGACAAAGGGTGAGACATGCCACATCCTTTCCATTGAAGAACTTGCAGGTGCCTCTGCTATTGATTATTCTCAGCATGTCCTAAAAACTTTGAACAACTTGGCAAATTTGTACTCTTTATTTTATGAAAAGCAATTTGAAAATGTACTCAACATTATGACAGGTAATATCTCCTGTATCATGAGTGATCGGGCCATTGTAAATCAGGCTGCAGTTAAAATAATTAATGATAAATTGAAGAAAACATATGTCATTGCAAATTGTCATCTGCATCCCCTTGATGCAATTGCTCTAAAATGTAAAAGTGTTCTCTCGACAATTGAGAAAGAGTCAAAATCCCCAAAGGTTACAAATACTTTGTTTAGTGGCAGTTGTGCAGCTGAGAAGGTCGTATTGGGCATGAACAAGCTGCGTTTCAAAGATGGTACTGGAGACCCCCTAGGTTTCAAAGTTTTTCTGGACTCCCGGTCTTTGAAACGTAGCTTGATCACCCGATACAGGGGCAACCGCCTCCATGTCTTATTCCATCTTTCAGGTATATATACACAATATAATTCAATGTTTGTGCAGTATCTTCAAAACTCTTGTTTAAGTAATACTGGTTTGAGAACAGCCCTTCATGAGCATATGTGTCATCAGTTTGTAATAGATGAGCTGCAGGCCCTGGCCATTATTGGAAAAATTCTAACAGGTCCTTGGATGAAAAAGTTTTACACTAATGATACACAGCTGTCTTACCTTGAGGGTGTAAAAATAGTGAGGTGTGTTTACAATTATTTAGATGACTATATTTCATCTGTGTCATCTACACATAAATTTGAAACTGATGTTTTTGGGAATGCCATTGATGGGGAAGATTCGGATTTGTGGAAGGTTGTGAATGACCATGTATGTGAGTTGGTGACTAAAATGCTGATTGGTATCAAAGAGGTTGTTGCTAGACAGTATGACAATTATATTAAAATGAGCAAGGAGGAATTGGCAGCACTCCACATTCCCACATCAGGGGCTAGGCTCCACAATATTGATGCTGAGCAGGTTATGGGAATGTTCAGTGCTGCCATTTCCAGAGCACCCAGTGCCACTATATCACATATTGCATCAAAGATTGCTGGAAAAAAGAATGATGTTCTTGGTAAACTTAGATCAAATCCCCCTAGCATTTCATTTGTCAAGTTAGTTGTTAAACTAGCAGGGAAGAGGAGATTTAATTCATTGAAAGATAAAAAAACATTGATGAAGAAGTTGGCTGAGCATGTAGCTATTAAATCACAGAAGAAAGAAAAAGCTATGAAATCTAAATTGGAAAAAGTATTGAAGCAACTGTTCAATGAAAATGCTAGTATTAATGACTATCAAACTGCTCTCCCTAATTATTCTGTGGAAGTTCTTGAAACTGTCCGATTTATTCTGGATGGACGGGTTGTGTCCCATGATATCCTACAGAAGTGGGACGAACATTCGGACACTTCAATCCCTAAATTATATAATGGTAAAATTGAAAAAGTTGCTCTAAAGACAAACAAGAAAGCCAAGTACCCCTTGACCAATACTTACACAGTATGTTATTGGTCAGATAATGAAAGTTATTCTGAAAATGGGGATGATTATCTTCTAACTGCATATGAAATCGCTTCCGACTTCATGGTTGGTGACCTGTATTTCACCTCTATAATTTGATTGTGGTTATTTTTACTGCCTTATTATTATGTTGTCTTGCAGCTCTGATATCAATGTATATGTACTCCAAATTTCAATTGATTATCTCTGATAATAAAAAAGTTATGATCGATTTCCTGCCTCATTGTTTCACCGCGGTAACAATTTTCCTATTGTTTCAATGGTGCTAATTACCGCCAATACCGGCATTCATTTTGCAATATCTTGAGTTATAATAATGATAGAAACATAATTCTTGCACCAGAATGTTTGTTTCAATGGTATCTATCAAATGTACACAGTTTGGAACCTCTAAAACCACTTTGCAAAATTAGCTGCCCTGCCTAATGAGACTAATCATATAGATCTCACTATATCTATAGTTAGATCTAACTATATCTATAGTGATCTAACTATATCTATAGTTAGATCTAGGACTATTAATATTCCTACTCCTAGTATTAGCAGTTAGCACTAATGCAACTTATGACATTCAGTTATCTAAGTTTTGACAATTCACAACATCACTTCCCAAAGCATACCATCTGATTAGCAAATTATCTGAATCTATAAATGATGTGTCATTATTAATGTAACAATTACATATTGTATGAATTCAGAACTACATTTATTCTATTCATGCCCTTTTAACTGGCTTTTTAGGTTCTGCCAGACAGAGACTATGAATATGAGATCTGCACCTTTAGTGGAGACGCTGTTGCATTTGATACCACCGTATGGGTTGACCTCTCTAACGAGGCTGAATGGAAAGTATGGAAGGGGCATTTCGAAGAAAAGTCAAAGACCACTCTCCGCCTCCTCAGATCCTATCCAGAATATGGACATGGGATAGCATTTAAGGCAAGTTATACTTCAGAAATGTTTTACACGTATGTTTTATTTTATTCTGCCTTGCAGAGTGATTTCCGCTGCCAACACAATGGTGTCTTCACCAAGCCATTGAAGTCAGAGTCCAATCGCCACTCAAAGAACACAGAATGCCCGATGAATATCAAGGTTTCAATTTGGAGTGAGAAAGAAAGCCAGAGTTCTAAAACCAGGTGAGACAAGATGCTATTGGTCTTACAATATATTTGGTATATAACTGTGTGACTTGCATGGCCCATAATTGGCCATACAATCATCTCACTTCACAAGTTGTACTACTATCACACAATGTGTTTTAATGAAATATTCCACACTTCATCTTGCCCTCTTTCAAAAGGAAAAGTAAAAAACCAATGGTGACGACACAAACAACACTCATCTCGCATATTATAAAAATTCTGTATTACTTCAGGTCCAAGAGGAAGAAGCACTGTCAGCTTAACCGAGCAGAGATCAAACTGGAGTATCACCACAATCAGCCGATGAATGCAGCTTCGGCTCTCCGTCACCGTGATGTGGGTGCTGAAGTTATAGAAAAATTGAAGGAGCTCTACCAGAAAGGACATTCTCCATCCACAGCTCTAGACATGATAAAATTTGACCTTCAAGTGGAACATGGAGACAAATATATTTATGTGTGTGGAGACAGGAAGTACTGCCCAACATTGGCAGACTGTTTCACGTGAGATATTTCTCATTTATTGCATTTAATGTAATCTCACTATTACTGTATCTGTCATCAGGGTCTTCTATAATGAATTCAAGAAGGATTATGGTGCACCTAGTGGAGAGGTCATGTTGCAACAGGTCGAAGAGATGGTGAAGAACCTCAACGAGAATGACATCAAGGCCAAGTTTATGCTGTTTCAAGGGCAGATGATTGTTGTTTTCTTGACCCCATTCATGGAACGTGTGCACCACTCTTTGAAACATTCTGCAGAGATGGTGTTCAGACCGTTTCAATTGTAGAGTTTTTCTCTTATTAACCCACTCATGTGCTGGCGGACTTCCACTTGGCTGCCTTGTCACCACCAGTGAGTCGCAAGACGTTCTTGAAAAAGCTTTGGAGCTGTACACTCTGCTTTTGGATGACAAAGCTTTCAATGGACGTGGGAGAGAAGGGCCCGAAATCTTCCTCACAGATGACTGCCGAGTTGAGCGTCAAGCACTACATGCCATCTTCCCGAATTCTACCTTGCTCTTGTGTGTTTTTCACGTCCTTCAAGCCTACTGGTGTTATCTTTGGGATTCAAAGCACGGAGTTGCCAAAAAGGATCGACCTCATCTCTTCTTCCTGGTCAAAACGATGGTCTATGCAGAAACAGAGGAAACCCTGACCTCTCTCTACGAAAATCTTCTTCGTGATGAAATTGTAAACAGGTATAGGTTCAACTGGTGCAAATTTATTGTTTGCTTTAACTCCTATTAATTCTTTGCAGTTATGAAATGGTGAAAGCACATGTTGAACGGATTTTCGAAGACCGTCATTCTTGGGCAATTTGCTTCCGCACAAATCTGCAAGTGCGAGGGAACAACACCAACAATTTTGCGGAGGCAGCCATTCGTGTGCTCAAAGACAAAGTGTTCATGAGGACAAAGGCCTTCAATGTGCCGCAGTTGCTTGATTTCCTGACATCTCGAATGACAACATATTATGAGCAACGCCTGATGGATATTGCCAACAATCGCACTGAAAGGGTTATTCAATCCAAATACTTGCGGTGCAAATCTGCTATTGACCCCGACAAAATTGTCCGTATCAGTGCTGATGAATTTGAGGTAACACATTTAATACCCTTTTTTGCAGCAAATTACCATTGAATGTATATCCTTATCTTTTAGGTCCCGAGTGAAACGGATGATGGAGTGACGTACAACGTTAATATGAGTGTGGAACTATGCTCATGTCTTCTTGGATCCACTGGTGGACCATGTAAGCACCAGTATGTTGTTATGCGCCATTACAACCAACGAGCATGGAACTTTGTGCCTGTTCAAGATACTCAAATGAGAAAGTTCTTGCACTCTCTTGCAACTGGCTCGAGTGAAGTTGATGTTGACTGGTTTCAGCCACTGCATGCAGCTCCCTCAATAGCAGAACCCTTAGTTTCTACTATAGCTATTGGTACTGCTACTCCCTTGTCTTCGAATGTGATGGAGGTTGATGACGTTGAAGAGAGTTCAGATGAAGTGCCCATGGATGACGGAAGGGACGAAACAGAGCAGCTTGTTCAGCAGATCGGAGTTTGCTTCGAGGCTCTGAAGGACAAGCTGATGACCAACCCCGAATATTTCAAGACGGCTGTGAAGACTTTTGTGACCTCTTTTAATGACGTCAGCACTGACAGTGCCATGGTCAGTGCCTTGACATCCTTTGGGAAGTACTCTGGTGCTGGAGTAGCCGCTGGATTTTCCGCACGTGGCCATAGACGTGTTCTGCACTCAGGGAAAAGCATTGGCGTGCAACCGACTGCCATTGCTAGGCGGAAGAGAGCATTAGGTGGCAAAAGACAGTTAACCCTTGGACGTCCACCAAAGGCTGCCAACTGTGACCAAGTGAAAAGCCAACCACTCAGCATCCTCCCCAAGCGTAAGCCCAAGGCATCGCATAACCTTGCTGTGTGTGTGGAAAAGAACGTTCAGTTGGGAAAAAATCACTCAGCTAAATAAAGTTAATAAACGAAATCGGTTTATTACACGTTGTATACATCTTCATCTTCAATTTTCAACTTGATATCATGCATCATGTATTCACAGATATTTTTGTTGCAGTTGCATCCTGTACAAAAATGCAATGATTCATTGAATGAATATCAATAATATTCTATTTATTTTCAAGTAGGCATCTCATAAGTAAAAATTGGAATTTTGGAATAAACCCTTGGAATTTTTAGAATTTCCGCATAGCAATAAAAGCAAGAGAGGGAGGAATATTCACATTTCTCTCTTATTGTAAAGCGTAAAATTAATGTGTAATACATTGACGCTGAAGTTGTGAATTTATGATAGCATTAATTCCCATGGTAATCCTGCAGTGTGGAATTTATGATCATCGTTCATGAGATTGATAATTAAAACTTTGCTTTGTGACACAGAGCATAATACATACAGCATAATGTGTGCATTGAGAGCGTCGGTCACGGCTAGAATACTAGATCGGCGCACTTATCGATCAAGGAGCTCATTTGCATAAACATGCATATTCATATTGTTTTGCCTTGCGTTGATTGGCTGACAGCGACACGCCCACTGCAAAAGTTCGTAGGCTTTCAAAAATCGCAGCCTGGAGGCCCCAGAAGCGCCAAGGGCAAGGCATCATTTCTTGCGTTGAAGTTTTCAGAATAACCGTTTATGGTATGTTAATACTAGAATGGTATTACTACATGTACGAACATTACTGGTCAATCCAACTTGAAAGGTTCTAATGGTGTTTTTCTTCTCTCTTTCCAGACTTCCATGCTTCCTTCCACCGCCCTGCCCTTGCGCTCTCAGAAGATGAGGACGACTGAAGACCATAAAAGATCATGTCCAAACTACAATGTTTTCACATGAATAAATAAAATTTATCTATCTCAATTTCATTCACATATAGTTTGTTCGACATGAGGTCCATGTAAATCATGTCACTAGCAGTTTATTTTTGGTTAGGCTAGGTTAAGTTATTTTTGGTTAGGCTAGGTGTAAATTTTTGGTAACGTTAGATAACGTTATTGCCCCCATCCTGAATAACTTTAGATAACGTTAAGGTTACCTACACGTGCCTCCCACATTTGGCTAGCGTTTAGTGTTTGCAGGGGATATTAGGAAAGCGTGCAAGGCAGATTGCAGATTAGTACACAATCCATACCAAGTCCAGTACACTCACACTGATAATGACAAACACTAGTGTTGTTTGTCATTATCAGTGACACAAATAACCACCTGTGTCAGATCGTGAATGTCATAAGAAAGAAGTTCTTTGGTGCACGCACTGTTCAGTTTGTGACATAAGATGCCAAGGTTCTAAAAGAAATGAATAAAATTCTGCATGTCATGTTGCATAACATGATATGCAGTGGATTCTTCAATTACTTCAATTTCATTGAATGAAATTGAAGAAATAAAACCTTGAAAAAAGGAGAGCGTGTGACTTGTATATAAATGAGTTGATAACGAAAATGTGGTTATGTGAATGGTGATAAAAGTGAATATTAATAAAGAATAAATAAAAATGAAATAAGCGTCGTCGAATATCGTCGTCGTAATAAAGGTTAATTGATAGATGATTGTTTGTAACTGATGAAAGTTGAATGTGAGAAATAAGCGTGTATTGTCAAGGACTATTTTATGTGTGCGTAGTATTTGCATGATGTCGTTCAGTATGAATGGAATATAGAGTGCCGATGGGCGTGTTTCTAAATACACATCTCATTGACGCGGCTTGTTGTAGAAATAATAAACTTGGTGTCATCAATGTGTGTAATTATTTGTTAATTGTTTAATGGCAAAAAATGTGGTGCTTGACCTTGAATGGTGAAGGACTATTTTGTGTATGCATATTAATGTATTCATGCCATGAATACTGTGTTGTTAGGTTTGTTTACGCGTAGTAATACAAGAATAGTGGATTATGTGTGATTCAAAGTGAATTCAACATGAAAAAGGATATTATTTGGATATTAGCAACTTCTCCTTGGATATCCGCGGTCAAAGTAAGGTTTATAAGATGCATATACAGTTATGAGTTACTTGTCTTGTCTTTCATCCTTACATTAGCTATATTATAAGCCTTTTGGGGGTCCGGGTTAATATGACAAGTGTACCCCCAACGCTCAGGCACAGCTTAGTGCCACCGCCAGGGCTGCTGCTACTGTCGGTCACAGGATTAGTGTCCCAAAGACTGAGTACATGGTACACAACATCAGCAATCCAGGCTCTCTGCCGAGCGATGGTGATACCAATATCCATATCCAAGCAAATACCAACACTCAAGGGCATGGATTACCCAGGGAGGCTCAAGCGCCTTAAGCTGCCGACCCTGCAACACCGCCGCAGACGAGGAGATCAGATCGAAATATACAAAATTCTGACAGGATTGTATGACATTCAACCCTCAAAATTCTTTCACATAGCTACGAACGATCGGACAAGGGGGCACTGCAAGAAGCGTGAGAAGGTCAGAGCAAGAACATCCCAATGACAGCACACTTTCAGTCACAGAACCATAAATGATTGGAACTCACTTCCAGAAGATGTTGCCATAGCTCCAACACTAAACAGTTTTAAAAACCGCCTCGATTAATTTTGGAAAAATAGCGCCTCTGTGCACAACCCTGTCTGAAAAGAAAGTGTTAACAAATCTTTCATCTGGATCTGATCCTCGGGAGACATTTGTCTCTGCGATCAGTATCGCCTAAGTAAACTAACTAAGTAAGTAGATATCAAGCAGGTTGAGAGGATGGACTACCTGTAATACATCCAGGAATGTATGGGAGATCACCTCAGCTTGCTGACACTACACCAGATCGGCAACCAGGCCCAAGACCAAGCAACATACATGGCGGAAAGTTGTAGTCGACTGCTGCACAGCCAAAAGATGAGTCGCAAGTGAGCTACATGTCGTCACACTGTGTTTAGTGAATGAGTTGGATCAGTGCACTCGATTTGCAGACAGAGAAGGAAGAACTTCTCGGTCGAGTCAGTCAGTCACAGTCACTGTTAGACGCAGAGACGTCATTTTTTCCCTGCAGGTGGGAAAGACGTAGGTCCGACGAGGAATGTCGTGACGAGGAATGTCACACCTGAGGCGATTTGAACTAATTATCAACTAAAATATTGATTTTCTTAAAATTCGGCTGCTTTCCGCCGCCATTGCTGCTGTTGTCATCGGTGTGCGCATGCGCGTGACCTGACCTCCTTCTCTTACATTTGCATATTAAGTCAGGTCACTGTTTCGCGTCATCGTCGCCGTAATGCCTGAGATTCGCGCCACCACAGCAGAACTTTTCTCTCAAACTGTTAGTCGCCTTCTGCATTTTCCTGTCTCTCCCTTGAGACCGACGCAAGAGAGGGGGCTAACAATGATATTGCAAGGCCAGGATTGCCTCGCAATCCTGCCAACAGGCGCAGGGAAGAGCCTGATATACCCCATCTTCCCTTATCTTTTGATGGAGGTACGAAGTCAGTGATGCATGAATAGATAGCGATTTAATTTTTTTTCCTCTCCTTTTTCTAAATGAGATTAATATTTGGTCCATCAATCGTATGCTAGACACGCTGAACCAGTGTTAATACACACATACCGGTACCGTCTGTACTGACAACACTTATTTGTTCAGTTTTTTTTCAACCCTGTTTTTTTTGGGGGTTTTTTTGTTTTGTTTTTTAGATGGAACCTGAAATGAATTACTACTGCCTGGTCATCAGTCCCCTGAAAGCACTGATTGCCGATCAGGTGAAAACTTTCGGGGATCAGGGGCTGTCCCGTGTTGGGCTGCTGCCCAAGGAAGAGATGCCTGATGGAGACCTTGTACAACCCCATAATCTTCAGCCCAGAAGCTCTACTGGACGATGGTGAACTGGGAATCATCCGGAATGAAGTATGAGCACTGCTTGAAAAAACTCAACATTTGCCTCATCACCTATGATGAGGTTCATGTGATAATAGAGTGGTGGGTTTATCTTATCGTTTTGTAATATCTTGATTAAACATTTCACTACACAACTGCCCTAATTCATTCTATAGCTGATGAGTTCATCCTATAAGTATAACTGTTAACTGTGAGTGTGAGTGTGAAGTCAAAGTGTATGAAGCCAAAAGTCAAAACTGACTTTTGAAATCGAGCGCACCTAGAAAGACACAGTATCCCACTCAATAATGGGATGAAAATATGAATACCATCAGCGTACCAAGAATGGATTCTGCTGGTCATAAAATCGAGAAAAGGCAGCTTACTTACATTTTCTGAGGTGATTTTCTCCTCGCGTTGGTTCGAACTCATGGTGGCCGCCATGTTTGTGACGTCACGATGCTCATAACGCACCAACGGCGAAAAAGAGTGCGTTATGATTGCACAGACCACTTGTGAAATGATGCTTGGCGGGGTTTATAGAAGCTACATAACAGGTGTTTGATCGGAGAAAGAGGTAGAGTTGATCAACTTCAGGAGCGCTCAAAAATGGTCTGCTCTCTGCGGCGTCGCGCGATCGAATGAACACAGCGGGGATACGGATGACGGAGAATGCCCGGCTTATCATTTGCATATCATTAACAGACGGCGAATTGTGCGGGTGAGACGGAGAATTGTGTGGAGTGGGACGGAGAATTGTGTGGAATTTGAATAATCGTTCATTATTCGAGAAATCCTGCATTGTTTGCACGGTTCACCGATACACACTTTTGGGAGCGTGATTTGCAACGTGTATTTTGGTGGCCGTAAATTTCAAGAATGATTCATGCAAGCTAAGGTAAAGAGACCTCTGCTAGGGGCAGACTTTTTGCTGAATCATCGTCTGCTCGTGGACGTTGCTGGCCATCGGCTGATTCACATTCATGATCTTTCTTTGATTTATTTCCTGGTCTACGCTTTCGATACAGATTTGCCTCGTGGATCGGCTGCCACAATTTCTCCCACATATCTCTACCTGCCAATTCTTAGACGTTACCCTCAGCTGACGCAGCCAGATTTCTCTATTGCAAATCCCCGACATGGTGTATTCCACCACATCCCTACGACAGAACCACCTATTGGGGTCGCCCACGCCGCCTGGATCCATCCAAACTCTAAGCTGCAAAAGCTGAGTTCACGCATCTCCAGGGTTAAGGGATAATTCGTCCTTCAAGGAGCTGTTGGTCATCTCCCCTCCACATGGTGAAGAAGAAGAACAGAGAATTCGTGCCATTTGCATTTGGCATGCATTTTTAGCACCCTAGATCAGGTCAGGAGATACCACCAAATCCCCGTGGCTCCAGAGGATGTGGGTAAGACTGCCATAACTTACACCATTCGGGCTTTGGGAATTCATACACATGCCTTTTGGACTTTGGAATGCCGGACAGACATTCCAAAGATTAATAGACAAGGTGTAAAGTTTGTGTTCATGTACATTGACGATATTCTGGTAGCATCTGCTAGTCCGGAACAGAATCTTCAGGACCTGGAGGAGATTTTAACAGGTTAATCTTGAGGCCGGACAATATGAAGTAATGAAGATACCAATATCAGACGTACACGTGGATATTGTTGGGCCCCTCCCAGCGTATCAAGGTTTCACATATCTCCTGACTGCCATTGATAGGCACACAAGATGGCCAGATGGCATTTCCCCTCAAGTCAATAACAGCGGAAAATGTGAAAAAACAGTTCACTCAAGGATGGGTTGCGTGATACAGACTACCTCAAGACCTGGTCAGTGATTGAGGCCAACAGTTTACTTCAAAGCTCTGGACAGAGCTCACAAGGACCTTGGGTGCCAAGATCCACCATACCACTGCGTACAACCCCCAATCTAACAGAATGATTGAAAGATGGCACTGGCCATTGAGGACAGCTCTCTGTGCGTGCTTGACAAGGCCCTGTTGGATGAACAACTTCCCTGGGTTATATTGGGCCTGCGCACATGCCCAAAAGATGAGCTCAACGCCTTGCCTGCTAAGTTAATTTTTCGAGGACCAGTTCTTGTTCCAGGCGATGTGCTGGCCCCGGAGCAGATCACAGAGGCTCTGTCCTTACCCTCAAAGTAGACTCTCACAGAACGCCGTTTCAACGACCTTACAAAGGACCCTACATAGTCATTACTTGTTCAGACAAAACGTTCACCATCGACATTGAAATAAAGCAGGATGTGGTTTCCATCGCTGAAACCAGCCTATGTACCCACAATCACCAGGAGTGCACGCACAAGCAAACCACCGGTTCGGTACAAAGACTCGTGAGAGGGAAGCCATGTGACGATCCACTCAATTCACTTTTCTAATTTAATCTTTTAATTGCTCAAGTCGAGTCTTTTGAACAGCTAGAATATGGATATATAAACACCTGTGTTTTCACAATAAATAATCAGTCAGATCAATCATCTCTTGTTGGCTCTTTACACTCGCCATAATTAAAATTATTGTATATATTTGTTGTTTTTGATTCAACTACTGAAATGCACATGGACAAATGAGAAATCGACCAATTAGCATAAAAGTAATAACGATATATTGTAATAAAGTGATATTTACTAAAGAAAAAAAAAATAAATCCATTGTCCTACAAAGGTTGGCATCGATGTTTAGTGTTCGTTTCTTCTGGTCACTGTGTTTCTTGAATCAATGTACCTTAAATGTATTTGACCAGTATGTTTGAGGAAGAAACACAGAGAAACGAAAAATCATGCGACATACAATAAACTACTTTAAGTGTCCCTGTATGTCAGGATGCGAACACCCTGAATCATGTGTGTATGTCACAAGACATGTACAATTGGTTCCACCAAAGTCTCTCATTTCTTGCCTTATTGTTATAATTATTACAAATTGAAAATGTTCCAACGTTCTCGTGCTAGACTCTAAATGGCAAGAGGGCTTAGGTTTTGGTATAATTGATTGGTCAATTGCTTCCTTTGAAGGCATTCTATTGTGTTCGATCATACCAGGCGATGGTTTGCATTGCAACAATGTCCACCAACTAAGTTTCGCCGTCTCACCGGTCTTTATAGCGACAAGAAAACGTTTGAAAACTGCGCACCCCGCAGCTACATGGTTGATACCGGTTGATAGCCAGCACAATTCGCCGTCTGTTAATGATATGCAAATGATAAGCCGGCATTCTTCGTCATCCGTATCCCCACTGTGATAAACAGAATTTCCAAGCCACAGTGTTCAAACTATTTTTTTTTTTCCAATTCATTTTATCATGAAACTTGATTTCTTGCCTTAAAACCTCCATATTCTTTGAAGACAGAATTTAAGCAAACAAAAGTAGCAGTATCTGAAGCTCAATTTTATTACTTTCATTTATATTTTGAAGATATTTAAATTCCAAATAAACCTCAAATCGGAAATAAATTAATTCAAAATAATCCAGTGATTTCATGGCAACAAAGACAATATTGTGAAAACAAAAAGAGGTGGCTACAGATCACAGTAGAAGATGACCTTCACAAGGAGAAGATGACCTTCACAAATGCAAGATGACCTCACAGAGATGCATCTGAATTCAGAGTAAAAAGCCAAGCCAAGTAGGTCTACACAGTAGACAGCACAAGCATAACAGACGCCCCTTATCACGTGTTATCATCGCAGTGACAGTCAGCGCCATCTGTGGGCACTAAACGGAAGCTAGAGGGCTGCACTGTGGTGACACTCCCGTCTTTGGACCCTATCTGCAGCGTAATAGGGAAGGACGAGGAGTCACTGTCCTGCTTGGCCACGCATCCTTGTATCTCCTGCGCTGCCTGTGCCAAGGGTCCCGCGTTGGTCGAGGGCCGCATTTTGTCTTTCTGAATCTGGATTTGGCCGTCAGGCATGATCTTGATGGGCACCTCCACCTGCAGGCACACCACTTTCCCCTCCTCCTCCTCCTCGTCCTTCCCTCCCTCCACCCACTCCTCCTGCGGTTGTTGTGTTACATAACTCTGGTATGTCTCAGCCTGCTGCTGCTGCTGCATGACGGCTGAATCCTGAACAAACTGTGCGTTGGTGTCAGGAGAGAGATTTGCCTGAGCCTGCGAGAGCAGATTGTACGCCTCCAGAGACAGCGACTGGAAGTTCTCAGACGACAGCGCCGCCTGGTGTTCGGCGGACAACATCGAAGAGTCGACTTTGATGGTGTTGTCAGCAGAGGAGAGCTGAAGCACCGGTTGAAAGAGCTGAGAGGCGTCTGTGGTCGCACCGTGGGCCCCAATCGCCATGACGGGCGTGATGGTGATTGCTGAGGAAGAAGACAAGGAATGGGGTCACAGGGCAAAGGGCAAAGGTCATACTGTTTGGCAGCTGAAGAGGCAGAGAGGCCGAGGGGTCAACAGCTGAGACGCAGCCTATCCAACACAGTGAAACCGCCCAGGACAGTAGAAGCAGTGGACGGAATCTGCGTAAGCCAAAAGGTCAAGTCAAGGTCAAACCAAACTCAAAAGCACAAACCTGAGAATCGCTCGAGACAGAGATGTGTGCGTCTTCGGTTTCAACATTATCTTGTGAATCATCCACGTCCTGAGAAAAAAAAAAAAAAATTTAAAACATCAGGAAAAAGGACTTTGAGAACTGACTTTGTGTTTGTTGTGACGATCGAGGTGGGTCTTGAGGCTGTACTGCGTGGAGAATGCTTTTTTGCAGCCGTCTTGACTACAAGAGTACGGCTTCTCTTCTGCAAAACAACGCGTAATTAGCGAATAAAGACACACGCTATTGCCACTCCACTTGTGTGCGTTCGTAGATGTGTTTTCAAATGGTGACTAGCAGCGAAGGCTTTTCCACATTTCTCCGTTGGATAAGGACACCTAAACGCAAACAACTGTTACAGGAGTTTTCTTAAAAGTTGACATTTACCTGAATGGTCTTTCGCCAGTGTGTGTGCGAATGTGCTTCTTGAGGTCGCTGAGGGTAGTGAAGTACTTTGTGCACCCGTATTCATCGCAGTTGAACGTCTTGCCAGTGTGCAGGCGTTGATGGGCTTTTAGTCTTGATTATTAAGAGACATAAATTATGCAAATGAGACGCAGAGAGCGTACCTGTACAGCGTGTTGAAGGACTTTTCACACCCACTGAGGTTGCACTCATACGGCCGTTCTTTCGTGTGAACACGGACGTGGATCTTGAGGCTGTAGGAAGTCAGGAACGTCTTCCCACAATTCTCCTCATTGCACACAAAAGTGTATTCACCTAAAAGACAACGATCACTGTTAAAAGGAACTCAAGATTAAGTGGTGCTCTGGACCTGTGTGGGTTTTCAAGTGTGTCTTCAGATTTCCAGCCGTGCTGTACGATCTGTGGCAGCCGTCAAATTCACAACGGAACCTACATCAAAACGCAGAATTATCATTTACATAAATCACAGTTTATGCAACGCGATCACATATCATCGAAATCATGGAGATGTCAGCTGATAGAGATATTGGGATATGTTACGTCAATATTATCTACATTTACATGGGACCTGGAATTCAGTGAATACATTTTTTTTTACCTTCTCAGCTCCTTTGTTCTTGTTTCCGGGTCATGGCTTTCAAAGGTCAGGGTCGCGTGAGAGAGATTTTCAGGCATCACAGAATCCCCCGGGTGTATTTGCATGAGGATCTGGTCATCAGATATCGTGTGTTGGATGTACCTGACAGCATAAATAGAATTTTAGCATACTAACAAATGTTTTTAACTTACAAATAAATCAATAATGTTGACCAAAAAACTACTAGGAAATAGTTATGAATAATTCATTAATTTATTGTACAAATTTTTTCCGTGATGATTCACAAAACCAACATTGATACCAAAAATTATGATCCTCTCGTCATAATCTTGAGTCTCTGCCCTTCTGGGAGAGTGATCCTTCAACCTCCTGTGGGGCTTCAGGATCTGCTTAGGAAATACTGTTCTCAGGCATAGTTCCTCTGTGGCCAGATCTTCATTGATAACTTTAAATGACGTGAGAGAATGGTTGTATCTTCTCAATTGTATTTCATTAAGGAGTTACCAGTGCTTGTCCAAGATGGTTTTTGTGAGGCTTCTATTACCGATTGCTGCGAGAATGAATTGTTTGGGTATTGGTCTTCCCCCTTAGGGTAATGATGTTGATAAAGCTTACTTTTTATGACTAAAGGCCCGAGAGAACTTTATCAACTTCAATGTCATCTCCACAAAGCTTGCAGAAAACAAGAGATGGAAGTTCCAATTGTTGGAGTCTTTCTGGGCGTGGGAGAATTCTTCAAGTGCTAGCACAGATAAATCGGGCGAGGCCTACATACCTCTGTGTCGCTGTAGCATCTAAGTATATCAGCTATTCAAGTTCTAAGAACTGCTGCATACCGATGATGATGCATGGCCTTCCACTGCACATCTTCTAGAATTGTCTTATTTCTGGAGACCATATCAGGGCAACATATTTATATTAGCGTGTGTGCAAGTCCCTATAGGCCGTATGAGTTCAAGTATAACAGCCAAACAAATTCAAAATGTTCCAGACCTTACAATATTCATAGCCCATACTCCCCATCGGATGATAGATTACCCGTTGTTTTTGTCGATGCTGACGTCAAGGCCAGACGCCCCTGGTTTCGCCGCGGAGGAGCCTGAGGTCGCACCGCACACCTCAGGCCCCTTCGAAGCACTGGACCCAGAGGCGAACGAGCCGTCGTGGGCAACAGTACCCCCTTGGCGGATTTCCTGATCATGTTCGATGAAAACTGACGTTACGTGCGAAACGTCATGGAAATAATGTTCATGGTCTTCGTCTTTTAAAACTCCGACATCCATCAGAGATGAATCGTCTAAGGTCGAATCGCATTGTTTTCCTTCCGCCTTCTCCAAGTTCTCGATTTCCATTTTGACATCTACCTAACAGGAAGTACACATTGCTGCGATAACGTTCGCAGGGAGCATCGATTTTAACCCCATTGCATAATCATAACGTTCCCGCTACGCAATGTCCCAACAAAAATTATAAAAATCTACCGAAATGGGTTGAACACTATCAATAATTTCACCTCATACTCTACATTGAATATTATACACTAATAATTCACCCGCTGAAATGGTAAATACTGTTGTATCATGATTATGCGTTATGATTATGTTTGCCTTATGATATAATATACTTCCAGAAAGCAATTGCTTTGGCGCAACGTGCTTGACAAGTTTTACTTATATGGCAATACAACATGGTGTCAGAGAAAATTGAACTCTACTTCTACAATTTCGTGGGTTATCTCTCAAAAATACAGAAAGGTGTTCAAGAACCAACCGAAGACAGGTTTATCCTGTCAACACGAGTCTACTATTGTGATTTAAGCTGTATTTCGTCGTCAGAAACCCTTGCAACTCCAACGACAAGGTCACCATCTTGTGTTCATCTCAGAAACTACAACTAAGACTTCAGTCGATTGTAAACAACAACAAAGGCACATGTTGAACATAAACACTGCCACATGTTATCAACATGCCAGAGCATCCACGGAATATTCCGCAGGAGAAACAACCTGTCGCAGCTGCATCATAACCTCGTATTTAAGGCAACCGTCCATCTGAGACGTTGGCCTTGAACAACCAATTTAGGGACAATTGGAGAATATTCAAGCATAATTGAAACAACTTGAGCATTCTCACATGTGTCACACAGCAGCCAAAGGAGTATCAAGTGACTTTACTCTTGCATATCATTGGAAACGATCCTTTTATTATCTACAATGGGTTCATGTTTACTACAGATGAAGATCAACAAACAATCACCAAAATTATTGCAAAATTTGAGGAATTTGCAGTTGGTGTGATCAACAAAACATACAAGCGTTATGTTCTCAACCAATCAGTTCAAGAGCAATGTGAAGGCTTTGACAAACCCCTGGGTGATTTGCGCGAACCAACTAAATCCAGCAATTTTTGCATGTGTGTCGACTCTGTACTCAGAGACCGCAACGTTACCGCCATCAGAAACAAAGACACTCAGAAGGCTCTACTGAAGGAGTACAATCTAGAACTGAGAAAAACGATTGATATCTGCAAAAGTATGGAAAAAGCAGATGCAGATTGCAACAGCGATGCGACCGCAGGAGAATGTTAAACAGTTGCGTACTCACGCCAAGCCAACAAAACACACATACCTAAAGCCATAGGTCAAGGACACGATCAACAAAACAATACTCGAAGATCCCACTCACAGTCTCGACCAAAGAAGACTTGCTCATGATGTGGAGGAGAAGGTCAAGGTCATGATAGGTCATCGTGTCCTGCTAAATATGCTATTGTGACTCATGTGAGAAAAACGGTCACTGGATGAAAGCCTGCCGCAGCGAACCAACTTCATTTGCTAAACCTCGAGTGAAGGTGATTGAAAGCGACTCACATTTCCTAGGAGACATCTTCATTGACTCCATTGATGAAGAATGGAATGCAATAGTCAGTGGTAATGACACCCCAACTATTCAACACTATTCAAACTGGACACTATTCAAACATGTATCACAAGAAACGCATCTTCAACCAGCTATGAAAAGCTTCATGGAGCTGGCGACATTATGATTGATTGCCTAGGGACATTTGAGGCAACTCTCTCATATGAGGAGGATTCAAAAGAGGAGTGCATTTACGTCATCAAACACCAGAGCACACTACATCTGAGTCGCAGAGCAGGTGCATACTTGGGACTACTCTCAGTTCCGCTAGATCTGATGAAGTGAGTTCGGTGAATTTCCATGAAGAACGCACTCTTCAAGGGTCTTGGTTGCTTAGACGAGAAGTTTACTTATTCAATCGCACTCACGGAGCCTAATGCACCTCTCGGTCTATTTACTCCAAGAAAAATTCCCCATCCTCTGAGATCAATAGTGAAACAAGAACTCGACTCCATGACGAAGACAGGAGTCATCTCTCCAGTTAGCACACGACATCTTGTGTGCCACAAGCCAACATGCAGTTTGGATATGTGTTGACCTGATTCAACTCAACAGAGCTGTTAAAAGAGAGATCCACCCTATTTCTGCAGTGGATGACAGCTTAGCTCAGCTCGCAGGAAGTCAAATCTTCACCAAACTAGACGCCAACATTCGGCTCAGACATATCCCACTAGTCCCATCCTCTAAACTACTCACGACATTCATCACTACGTTTGGAAGATTTTGCTTCAATCAGTTGCCCTGCAGCATTTCTTTTGCCCCCGAAATCTTCCAGCGCACAACGTCGACCATTCTAGAAGGCATCCTAGATGTCATCTGTCACATGAACGATATCCTGATCCATGCCTCCGAGCAGGAGATCCATGATAAACGAGTGAGAGAAGTCCTTGGGCGATTTAAAGACGCTAACATTGAGCTGAACAACAAATGTGAATTCAGCAATTAAATTTCTAGGTCACATTGTTAATACACTCAACTTCATCACCCCACTTTCCATTTGCAAATGGGGAGGCTTGACGAGCAGTTAGGACGATTAAAGATTGCCTGAAAAAGAATGCAGACCCATATCTTGCCTTGATGTCCCTACACTCAGCCCCAATACTCAATGAAAAATCGCCAGCGGAGCTCCTCATGGGCCGTCGACTGAACACTGCCACCCCAGTGCTCCCCAAGACACTGCAGTCTAGTGCAGTAGACCAGGATGATTTGCAGAAGAAAAGGACAGTGGCCAAATGGAAGCAGAACTCTTCATTCAATCAACGACATAGGGCAAAGGAGCAGCCCAGATCGAATCGAAATGGCACTGAAGTGTTCGTACGGGACAGGAACAAATACGGTCTAGTTACTCAACACAGCCACAACCCGTGCTCTGTGTTTGTCGAGGAAGACGGAGGAACTATTCTACTTCATAACAGATCTGCCCTTGTACCTACCCTACCACAGCAAACTGAAGCTATTACTGCCCACTACTACCTGCCCCGGAAGGATTGTCAAACCGGTACAAAGACTAGTTCAGAACTGTCAGCTCAAAGTATTGAGCTGATGATGGAGATGTTGTATCATGATAATGCATTATGAATATGATTGCTTTATGATTCAATATACTTCCCGAACGCAGTTGCTTCAGCCCAACGTACTTGACGAGTCTTACTTATACAGTAATATCACAAATACTAATGATGACTCATAATGTCAACAAGTGCCTTAATGTTATTGGACTATAACATGGTGTCAGAAGTGGGATCAGTCATCTCTTCTGACTCTAGAAGAGATGGAGGACGAAATCCTCCTTTTTGAAGGCAATGAGAAAACCCCAAGTACATCTGCAAAATCAGAATCGCTTTTAATGACCTTTTTAAACCTTGATATTGAAATTTCTATGTTGTGAAGTGCATTTGAATGTTTTCTTTTACTGAAAATAGGCTTAATAAGTGTAATAAATGAAAACAAATGAAATAAGAAGAATCTACATAACAATACAAATATATATTCTGTGTGAAACGAAATTGATGTTTTACGGCACACCAACGCTAGCGTGTGTTATACGGTGCCAAACAGACTCTAGAGAACTCAGCGTTATGATTCGTGTTTCAGAAAGAACATATATCAAAATAACGACTAGAGAAAAGTAAAAGCACGAGAAAGAAGTTCCACTGGTTGCCATAACAGTGATACGCTAATTAAAGAAAATTGGAGGATTTTGATGTGAAACATGCTTGATTTATATTTTAAATTAGGGCACCAATTTAATTTTGTTTTAGTTTTTTTTTTGCATCAATGCATTAAGAATATAATGAATGTTCCCACTCTTCGTGTATAGGGCCTGCAGGTTGCAGATTGAAATAATGACAAATGAAAAACCTCCCAAGAAGTCAATATTTCTTCATGTCCTTACCTCATTAAATAATCATGTAATAGAGTAAATGTCACATTAATGAAATTAAAAAGGCTTTGTTAAAGATGAAATCAAGGTAGGATATCCTTTATTCAGTGAGCTAATTAGTGACCACCATGCATTTTAATTTCAACGATCTAATTTGATTAATATACAGTGACCCTGGACCAATTCACCATCACTTGTCCATGCAAAAATTACGCCTTTCATGTACATGGTCACTTATGTTTAGAATGGCACATGATGTGACACCATTTTGAAAAATACTCAATAACTAACAAAAATAAGGAGCTTGATAGACGAAAATAACTACCAATAGCTGGGGTATATATTTATTAATTATTATACAAGAAAAAAGTTAGTATACACAATTTACTATTTTGTTCAGACTTCCAAATTCCATGGACATTGTCAAATACCAAGGATGCGTGTTTTGCTAAAACATTGTCTCCTAATATACTTAGGAATTCATCAAGGTATTTAAAATTTGGCCTGATATGTCTTTAAAATAACGATGTAAAGAAATGGTTCCTCCCTATGAAAGTCATAACGCACTCTTAGCGGCAACATCGATGTGCTTCGATGCTCAATCTGGGAACACATTCGTAACCGGAAGTCGACTTGCCTACAACTTCCTTTTTGTAGAATCAACCAAGATGGTGAGTAATGTGTTGTGGAGAAAATTTCCAATCTGCCTTCATCGCCGCATCTATGGCAAATATGTGGAATACAAACCCATGAACATGAAGTGTGGTGAACGTTTAATCCTTCCATGGCTCTATTTTTGGAATAATAATCGAGATAAAAGTTAAAATTGTGTCGTTACCACAGGACCTATGCACAAGTAGGATAATATCCCCTTAATTTGGTTTTTGTTTCTCGTGCTACGTTCTCATCGCGTCTTTCTTACATAGAAAATCGTGCAGTAAAGTAGCTAAAGCAAAGTATCTTTAATCAGGCGAATGTGGAGTTTTCTACTCAACATTTGCTCAAAGTGTTTACAACAGTCAACGTTGCCTTCTCAAACTCTCATGTGTGATTTTAACAGCAACTTGAAATCATCGGATTCTCTCTCCTTCTAAATGGTATTATGGTGACCGTTTTTTTTATGTTGACGAAACAAAGTAGCTGTGCCTACTTACATTATACGCTCTTAATAACTTGTTTTCTGTTCTCATTTTTAGGTTCGAGGTCCGCGGATGCATTTGAAGCGCCTTGCAGCGCCCAAGCATTGGATGCTGGACAAACTTGGAGGTGTTTTCGTGAGTACTTTCATTTCCCTATTTAGCAGTACCTTGTGTGCAAGTGTTGAACATGTTACTGAATTCCGTGTGTTGTAGGCCCCACGTCCCAGCACTGGTCCCCACAAGTTGCGTGAATGTTTGCCGCTGGTGATTTTCCTGAGGAATCGTCTGAAGTACGCTCTGACCTACACAGAGGTCATGAAGATTCTGAATCAGAGGTTGATCAAAGTGGACAACAAAGTGAGGACTGACAAGACCTACCCCGCTGGATTCATGGGTGCGTTCCCCCCCTTCCCTCTCCCATCTCCATGCTCATTTCTCTCCCTTCAAGATGTCATCTCGATCGAGAGGACCAACGAGAACTTCCGTCTCATCTACGATGTGAAAGGCAGGTTTGCCGTCCACAGAATCACCCCAGAGGAGGCCAAGTACAAGCTGTGCCGTGTGCGCGCGCTCAAGACGGGCCCCAAGGGAGTGCCTTTCCTGACCACTCACGATGCCCGCACCATTCGCTACCCTGACCCCCTGATCAAGCCCAACGACACCGTTCAGGTTGACCTGGCCACCGGCAAGATCAAGGACTACATCAAGTTTGATTCTGGTGAGAAACATGTGCCACTGGAAATTGTAACAAATTCAGTAGTAGGTCCTGAAGGTCATTGAACCTCTTCCATTGGAGCATTTGTTTAGGGATGACTTCTGGGTGTAATAGCCAGAGTAATAAGTGTGTAAATTATTTGAAAAAAAAAGGAAGAGGAATGTGAATTCTTGTTTAATAGGGAAATTAATATGCTCTGTGGTTGGGAACTTATTTGTCTCACCATTTAAAAAATGGCTTTCGTGTTTCTTATGTGATGCGGAAGAAATGTTCTTTCGTATCCTTGTTTTGGTATTTGGATCGGTCAGTTATCCAATCAGTTGGAGTTATCTCAATTATTGTGAGGAAGTGAGCTCTGGAGAACTGCAACAAGGAGCTCAGCAGATATGATGCTGAATTCTTCTTGAGTTGAGCATTCACGTGAAGTTGCATATTTGGAGATTCCCCATATTTTTTTTTTTAATTCAGTATCTCAATCAGGCGAATGTAGAATTTTCAACTTCACATTTGCTCCAAGCGTATGCAACAGTCAGCGTTGCCTTCTCAAACTGTCTTAGTTCGCATTCTGATTGTTGAGCTCAGAATTGAGGAAAGTTTATGTCGGTGGAATTATCTCTTTGTCAGAACATCCTGGACGTACATTTTGAGTGGTGACTCGGTTATTTAATTGCAGGGCCTTTTGTTATTTAGCAATTGTACTGCATTCAGGTGTGGTGTTGTGAGAAGATATCTTTGTTTTCTTGAGCCGTGATGTTAGTTCTGCCCTGACTCCGCTCCTTGTGGCTGGTGCCTAGCGTCACGAGGGAAACATTGCAAATCTTAGCCACCATTATGCTGAGGTTGCTTTGTGTTTGCAGGTAACCTGTGCATGATCACTGGAGGTCGCAATTTGGGTCGTGTGGGTCTGATCACCCACAGGGAGAAGCATCCCGGCTCATTCGACATCATCCACGTGAAGGACACGACCGGACACATCTTTGCCACCAGGTCAGTCAGCGCTCCTCTTGTCTCTTATGATGATGTGACGATGGTGTATCTCTGTGATGACGTTTGATGTTGATTTCAGAATGAGCAACGTGTTTGTGATTGGCAAGGGAAACCGAGCGTGGGTCTCGCTGCCCAAAGGAAAGGGAGTCAAGCTGAGCATTGCTGAGGAGAGGGACAAGCGTCTGGCCAGCAAGTAAACAACTGTCGTTTGATGCTGCAACAATTAAAAAATGAACTGGAAAAAAAAACCCAATCTTGTCTTGTCCTTGATTAGTCTGCCTTATGGCTTATAATAATCATAATAATTGTGTTTGGCTCAGGATTCAGAGCAGCTGAAGAAATGGTTCTTGATCTTCTTGTTCACTTATTTGATCACTTATGACTGTTAAAGCTCTGTGGGAAAATTAATAATCCTTCATTAGCGAAAGGTGACTTTGGGTGAAATTAGTAGTCCATGTTAAAGAGGAGCGAATATCTCAATTTAGTTTGTGCTGAAACTGTTTTATTCAGATTTTACGATTGCTTGTACATGTTTGTACCAGCATAAGATTGGGTAATCATGCAAAATGCTTTTCATTGCAATTTGTGGATTTAAGACTGCATGATAATTCTAGTTCCAATTTACAATTTTTTTTTATTTTTTTTTTAACATGTGGTCGTGATTTTTTACAATCTATGCACACGTGAATGATGTATTGTGATGTCTGCCCATGAAGGTCAAGTCATAACGGAACACAGATCTTTCTCACACGGTTGGAACTCTGGCATGAAAGCATCGCAAACCAAGACCAATTCATTCGTCATAAAACAAGAACAGATCTCGGGATGACCATCCAAATGACCTTTGACAGGAGCTCTGAATAACCAAGATCACGTGTTAAGAAGCAAAGATTTGGGGCGGTATTCACTAAGATTCCAAGGCTCAAGGAGTCTGAGAATTGATTCCTAAGACCAAGACAAGTGTCAATTCTCAGAGTTGGTTCTTAAGTCTTGACAGTCTTAGCTTTAATAAGAGTCCCATTGAGGACTCTCGTAATAAACGTAATCGTTACGTAAATTAAGGGGCACCGAATAGATCAGTGGGTTTGACCGGCTGACTGCAATCCTATGTCGACCGTGGGGGTCGAGGTCCCGGGTTCGAGACCCGATCAGGCCACGGGCGTTATGATTGTGAATTATAATTGTAATTCGTTATATATTGTAATTCTTCGGTGACTCTGCAGTGCTGCCCAACTGCGTAGCAAGGCCGGGCGCTGTGTAGGGCCTACTACTGTCTATGGTGGTATGCATGATAAAGAACCCTTGGGATTTATCGATAAGAGTAGGGGGAAACCCCCGGGCCTTCTGTTCTGGCGCCCGTATCATCCGATTGGTTTGGGTGGAGCCGTAAAACCCCATCATGTAATGTATCATGTACATGTAAATTAAACAAATTGTGAACAACGTTGTTGTTGTTTTATTGTCTAAAGGAAACAAAAATCGAAGCGACAGTTTCGTCACTCGCCGATCAATCTCAGCCCTGGGAACTGGGCCACTGGCTAAAAGTAAATTCCTTGACTTAAGAATTGACTTAGCTAAGAGTTAAGAATCTTTGTGAATGGCCGCCCCAGGTCTCATCCAGCATGGTCAGGTCAGGTCAAAAGATTTAAGTCCTTTTATATCAGGACTTTTATATCAAAAATAATAACGGGATTGTCCTCGGAGCAAGAGATTAAACAATAAGTAAATAGAGTGAGATAACGAAAATTAAGATATATGTAAATCATAAGAAGATAACAAACATAAAATAAACATAACGATAAACGGAACAACAAAGGTAAATAATGGAACAAAATAAATAAATAAATAAATTGCACTGACGCTTAAAGCCCACAACGGCAGATCGAAGCCCAAATGTAAAAAAAAAAAAACAACAAAACAAAACAAAACAAAACAAAAACAAGGAACGTAATATCTCTTGGTTCCCAATTCGTCCCCCTACTCTCTTTCTCTTTCATGCTTCTCTCTTTCCCTCCATATCGCACCCACACTTCTCAAAATTAACCAGTCCATCTCTGACGACACTTCAAATCCCAGGACTTCCTGCCCCTTTTCCATCTTCCACACTCTGTTCCATTCAATCCTGTGCCTTTCGTACAGTGGGCATTGAAATAGAACATGCTTCTCCGTCTCCTCTTCGCCGCACACACACTTCCTATCCTCTTCATCGTATCTCCACGCCACATTTGAATTTGCCCTCACCAGCAGATTATCTCCTCTGACCATCATGCGCACTCTGGCCCCATCTTCACCATCAGCGTACCCCTCCATTCTCAGATCTTTCCTCTCTTCTGCATATCTTCTTGTCCTCTCTGTACCTTTCAATTTTCCTCTCCACTTCTTCTTTTCTCTCCACTTTTTCTTTCGCCATTTCCTCTACCCATTCATCCGGAATTCTGGCTAATCGTTTTCCTTCTGCAGACAACCTTCTATATTTTAACATATAGTGGACGCCATCTAGGTTGTAATCCATGGCTATACGATTGACCGCCCTCCCTCCACCAGTCCGACTTCAGCCCCATCTCGAGTAAAACTCCTCTTCCCACCTCCGCCACCATGCTTCCTCCTACGTAGATCTTTCTAACGTATCCCATCTTTGCTTTCGCCTCCCTCTCACTGAAGGTGCTCCATCCACTCTCTGCCTGAATGCATGCATTCCTCACACTTGGATGAGCCTTCCACAGCCATCTCCCGAATGCTGTCTGCTCCTTTTCTAGTCGATTCCTTTCCTCCACCATCCAAACAAGGGCTCCTCCTCCATACATGATCCGGCTGACCACTCCACTCTTCCATCCTTCCCTCCCAATCAAGAAACGACTCCCCGACCTCTTCGCCGCAAACTTCACCAGACCCGCCACTCTATGGCACATCTCCACTCTTCCCGTAAGCGATCGTATTCCGCCCTGAACTCCTCCAACAATCTTCATACCCAAGTATTGCGTCTCTTTCTTCTCCACTATCTTCTCCTCCCCAGCATATCATTCACCTCCTCCAAAAGGGCCTCCCACTCTCATCACCATCGATTTTTCCCGGTTGAACCTCAACCCGTATTCATTCAGCACAAGATTCACCCTGTTCAGTATGTTCTGGAGTCCATGCGCCTCTCTTGACAGCAAGCAAATGTCATCTGCATAGAGAAGCCCGCTAACAATGATGTGGAGTAATACAGATGGAGCATCGAATAGGAATTCAGCTTTGAAAATATGCTCGCGAGATTGGCTTTTGGCGGTAGTCTCTGTGAAGTTCCGGTGCGTTATGGCTCTCGCTTAATGGTAATCATAACGTTCTCAATTGCAAATCAGCCTACATAAAATACTACTAATTCTCTGTAGAATGCATTACATTTCACAGGACGAGTACTTGTCAAAAGGATACTAAAATTTCAGAGAAAAACATATTATTTTAATTTTAAGATCAGTGTTTTTTCTGTATTTTGGTTGAGAGAAAGAGAGACAGAGAGAGATTGTTTTTCGAATGAGAGCCATGAGATTTATTTGATGATGGGATCAGATAAAATTATAAAATGAGAAAAACATATTGAAGACAGTAGGACAAAAATTAATTAAAGAAGAAAAGATTAATAATGGAATGCATAAAAAAAAGGCCATTGAGTGCAATTAATGTTGAACTTTCTGCCGAGCTAAATTCAGAGGTTTTGCACTTTTCAATTCATTTAAAAGAAATGTAAGTGGCATCAGAATGATAAGGAGATATACATGATCAATTTTTAAAATTTAAAGATAAATTTACCTTTTTTTTCTTTATTTGTCACATTGTATATGAAGCACGAGTGAAATAAATGAAGTCTCTCTCTCTCTCTCTAAAAGGGTAGATTCCTGAATTGAAGAGTATAGGCCCTGACGGAATAATCAGGTGCTATAATTATTAATGATAACATCATTCTAATTATTTCCGCATTTCCGCAGTCTTCTCAGATTTCCAGATACAGAAATCTGAAAAGTGTAAAAAAAATCTTCTTCAGTCTACACACAAATTGAACATGGGAGATTTCTTAAGTTACACATCAAATAATATTATAAACATTATTTTCCAAATGTATGGGTTGAAAAGGAGAGACATTCTACACAAGCCAAAAGATAAAGGAAACAAATTTAAAATGCATGCATTTTAACAGCCAAATCCAATTAAGTTGTTACACATGAAATAAATTATAAAGAAGAAAACTGTTATATATAAGCAGTAAAAGTAAAAGGAGAAAAATTGTATCAAGTGGAATTGGTAGAAATTTAAATGATTATTTATGAGCTATTAAATGGCAAATCACAAATGCATTGAGGCAATATCTTGGTTTTAGGATCAGTAATTGATTATGATTAAAATTGAAAGGCACTAAAAATGGTATACTTCTTTTAAATTGAACAGTGAACTCTCAAGCAAATTGTGAACATATTAAAAAAATAAAAATGGAGAAGTAATAGAATTGGATTTTTAGAGATGAACCCAGACATGATGGCTCACTGCTAACTTGAACAGTGAAAGCAAATTTCTAAATTATCCTCAGCAATAATTCTGTCAACTTGATCGGATCTCTGAAAATAAAATTTCAAATGAATGTCAATCAAATGTATATTTCATTCTTATTGGGGTGGGGATTTAACCTGTGAAAAAAGAACCACTATAATCCGGAGAAAAATAAACCTAAACACAAATAAAGGTTCTTTAAATTAATACCCATAATATTACGTAGTGTATATTTATTTTTTAATTGGGTTCAGGAGAAATTCGGTTTTGGCACAGTTTTTCAAGGAATTTAAATGTTAACTGAATATATGAAAATTTTAATAAGAAACCAGTGCTGATGTATGATCAGATAAAGAGCTTACGTGTTCTCAATTTGGGAATCAATCCTCCAATTTCTGGACACCAAACATCACTGCGAATAGAGAGTTCGGCGCTGAAACCGCTCAACCATGCAAAGGTGCCAGTAAGATCTAGAATGATGACACTATGATAAAAACACAGAATGAACATAATTATTAGCACAATCAACTCACCTAGTCTAACAATTCCACACATCTTGTGTGAACGATACATATAAGGTAGATTTGCAGAGCTCTTCATGATAACTGCAAATAAGGTACATGCAAGTCAAATAAGAGATAAGTAAATAATTTTAAATAAACTTTGGAAATACCTGTATACTTGTTTGTACTGGCATGTAAAGAAAGAAAGTTTCATTGCTCCTCCTGAAGCAGTACATCTATTATACCTTAATTGTTAACAATAATAGACAAAACATACACGCAGCCAACAAACTGAAATGAATTACATATATGATATAGGTATTATGATATAGGTAAAATAATAAGTATTATAATAAGGTGTAAATAATTATGCTGGGGCTTGAAATATATAGAAATATATCCAAATGTGTACTATGGTATACACGTACATTTCATATATAATTAAATGGATATCCATCTGCATACTATTGATATAGCACGAACCTGGATAATACTGAGGATCCTTCACTCTTCAAACATTTCACACTGTATAGTTGCAGGTGTAGGACCTAGGTATAGCTGTCACAGTGATGTGCAGGCACTGATGCTTGAGAAGCTATATATTATTATGTGAATGATCATTTATAAATTTACCGATGAAAGGTTGTTGGCGAATTGTGGTGATATCGGTTTGAACAACTGACAATGACACATTTGCGTGTCATGATCTCTCAATCGGGAAAATCTTCGAACGTCGATTGATCAAAAGAGCCAGACGCCGGAAGTGTTGGATGGAAAAGTGCGTTATGATATCACCACCAGAACAAACTTTTTATGCGCGCAATACGGTAATGCGTAAACCAATCAGAAATGCGGAATAGGTAGTCTACCGTAGACCTACTCAAAGTCTGTAAAAGTACAGTGCCACTTCCTTTTGCTTGCTACTTCCGATAGTCTCAGCGCCGTTGACATACACTGGCCAATAGGAATAGTCCATCTATAGAGTCCATATCATTGCCCGCGAATCACCATCTTCTCTTCGGGTCCATTTCTCGAATACTTCCTGATCTCCACTCCGTCCAGTGAGTCCTCTATCACTTTCGCCACATCTGCCATGTATATATCTCTTGACAAGAGATGAAATAGAATAATCCTTGAAGATATATGTATTCATTAGGTTCGCTTTTTAACTTTTTTGTTAGATTTAGGTTTTGTTTTGTTTTGTTTTGTTTTGCTTTGTTTTTTATTTTATTTATTTTTTTATTTTTTATTATCATTTTTTATATTTTTGATATCATATATCAATATATACATGTATTGTATTTTGTGTGAAATAAATGATGAATGAATATATTAAACAAAACTGCCGACAGTGGACACCCTTGCCTGACTCCTCCATCAATTTTTATCCAGTCAGTTTCCAGATCATTCAAGACAAAACGCACCTGGTTATCTGTATACAGCTTTCTCAACAATGCATGTATTTTGGGGTCCAACCCTCTCTCCTTCAGTACCTCTAGCAACTTCACTCGATTTACCCGATCGTACGCTTTCTCTATGTCTAGGCACGCCACCAGGCACTCTTCTCCTCTTCCTCTTGACACCTCTATCAAGCGCTCCATGATAAACAAATTTTCATAAGTCAGTCTGTTTCTCCTAAACCCTGACTGGCATTCACACACAATCCCTTCTTTCTCCATCCATCCTTCTATTCTTCTTCTCATTATCAACATCATGACTTTATACATAATGCTGGTAATAGCCACTGGTCGGTAGTTCTTCATGCTTATCGCCTCCTTTATGATGTAACGCAATTCTGCTCTTTTTCCAATCAGCAGGCACTTCACCTCCATCAAATATGAAGTTTAATTCATCCCTCAATCTTCTTTTGGCCCTCTCTCCAAGCCCATGTATATACTCTCCACCACCTGAGGCCAGGGCGTTATGATTCTGACTGGTATTGCGAATGCTCAGTAGCACCACCTTAAGCACGGTTCGTCGTGTGCTACTGTGGGCGCTGTAAACAAACTATACCAGAAGTGTTAATCTGGCAGTGAACGATAAGAGGCACACCCATCGATATTAAGTGCTTGTATCGACTTGTACGCAACGATTGAACATGCGTTTGTAGGTGAAGACACGGAGGACTTCTGTAGGAGCATTAATGATTTAGTCATTTAGCCGAGTCATCACTTTGTATACATATCACCTATATGTAACAGGTTGACCTTAGCTGACATACGACAGCGAGACGGGAATATGTAGGCCTCGCCCGATCTATCTGTGCCAGGTTGACCTACATGACAGAAGATTAACCTGCTATAGCCCGCATCGGCGTTTCGTGATGGCATTTGGTGGTCGAGTTTAAATTAACTTCACTCAAAGTCATCAGTGCTGTGAAATTAAATAGATGAAGATGTTGGCTGCGGCGGCTCTCCTCATCGGTTCTGTGTTCTGTGTTTGTCGTGGAGCCAACATCATCGTGATCCCCACCAACATCCACTCGCATCATCTCTACATGAGCCAACTAGCAGCTGATCTGACGACGTATGCGCACAGGGTCTCCATTCTGCTCCCATCCAACGCCAAACCCCCGGAAATGCTTCGAGGTACGAAGGTCAATGTGATGACGTTCCAGTCGCCGGGTAAGACCTCTGCGATGAACTCTGAGGAGTTCTCCAGGCACCTGATCGCCCTGGCCTTCAGCAAGTCCTTCGTGGGGACCATCTCGACCATGCGTGAAATGGCGACGATGGGCGATAAGCAGATGGAGACCGATTGCGAGGGTCGCTTCCAACTGATTCCTCAGATCAAAGCCCAAGCCTTCGACTTCGCGATTGTCGACGGCCAGGATCTCTTCTGCACCCCACTCCTCCCGTACGCCCTGGAAATCCCTTTTGCTCTCGTTTCCATTTCGATCGCCCCTCTACAGTTCCGGGTTCCGGCTCTGCCCTCATTCACTCCCGCATTCATGTCATCACTCAGCGACCGCATGCACTTCTGGCAGCGAACAATCAACACGGTGCAATCGCTCCTCATGATGGCAGCCTACAACCTCCAGCTCAATGGCGTGCACTTCGCGGAGAAGTTCGCTCCAGAGCGGCCGCCGATTTCGCCATCTGGGTTAGCTAGGAAGGCTTCTCTGCTGTTCCTCATGAATGACCTCGCCATTGGGTATCCCTTCCCTCTCATGCCCAACGTCGTTCCCATGGCAGACATCATGGCAAGACCAGCGAAGGCCCTTCCAGAGGACATTCAATTATTCCTCGATGGAGCCAGCGACGGAGCCATTTTAATGTCGCTCGGTTCCGTCGTGAACCACGTACCTGATGACGTCATCGATGTCTTCTGCAGAGCATTCGGTCAAATAGAGCAGAAGGTTTTATGGAAGCTGCCTGGCAATAAGGATTGCCGAGGCATGTCCCCTCCGAACATCATGACTTCTTCTTGGTTGCCCCAGAATGACATTCTGGCACATCAGAACCTGAAGTTATTCATCACCCACGGCGGCCTGAACAGCGTCATTGAGAGCATCTACCACGCAGTGCCCATGGTCGCCATTCCGGTTGCGTTGGACCAGCCGGGAAATGCCGCCAGGCTCAGCGACAAGCATCTCGGAGTTCGGATGAGCATCGCGGAAGACTTCACGACCGAGAAACTTGTGAGCAACATCCGAGAAGTGATGAGCAATGGAAGCTATAAGCACGCGATGCATCACGCTTGCCGTGTGCTCAGAGACCGGCAGGAGAGTCCCGGGAAGAGGGTCTCCTACTGGGTAGATCACGTGATGCAATTGGGAGACGCGCACTTGCGGACTGGCGCCTTCGATCTGAATATCTGTCAGTTCCTCATGTTCGACGTGCTCGCTTTTCTTGCGGTCGCTGTGTTGGTCTGCGCTGGATGCTTGGTGAAAGTTGGATGCTGCGTTGGAAAGCGATGCTGCTGTCCCCCCGCAAGACAGAGGAAGAAATCTAAAGTTGAATGACCTTTATAATCATTTATATAGTAAATACATGCTTATGAGACGATTGTCTGTGCTGCGACCAGAAGACATTATATTGTGTGTGTGTATTGATTTGTTTGGCATCTGCGGCATGCAATAGGGCAATCCCACGTGCACCGTACGTGGATACACTTTGTGGTCTTCGGATCGGATGGTGAAACATGATGTTGTGAATGTTGACATTTCGAATGTGCTTCATGTGGTTGTCTGATATAAGGCCAGCAACATTCTCCACACCATCACTATCTGCATGTACATTATTTTTATGAAAAAAAGCCGACTTCATAATAATTTACAATTACAGTTGTAATCTCGATCTGTCGAAATGAATCCCTTCAAGCCTTGCGTGCCTATCATATTTCTCTGTTGTCGCCGATTTGAGTAAATGTTTAAACAATGCTGACCACAAAGGAAATCATTGAGCACGATTTCTTTTAGTTCACATGCACCAATTGAAAGCATGAAACTGTCCTCTTTCGAGATGGTCGAGCAAAGGATGCTTGCTGCATCAACCATCGACCCCTGCATGATTCTTCTGTACGGCGCTGTGTCCATTTCGCACGTCCCTATACATGAAGCGAGCTTTTCAGGCTTTCAACGCAGTCACACATCGCAATCCACCTAATCGTTCTTCCCAGCCTTGTATACCTGCAAGGACGACGTCGTGTTGATGACTCAATGCATGCTAACCCCGTCCGGCGGATTTATTTTCGCCCATATACATTCGTTGTATTGCTATATGGTAGTAGTACATATATATGGATTTCTTCAAGATACAAGATGTGACATCGGCCTATGTCCTCTCCGTTGTAAAAAAAAAAAAAAAATAAAAAAAATGGTCATAGCGTGTCCCCAAGCTGAGCCACTCGCAGTTTCGCACGGAATATATAACAAACGTCTATATCCGATATAATATTCATACTTTAATATAAACATGCATATTCAGACAATATAGAACCGAGCCCAGAATTGCTAATGCAAGTAGATTGATTATTCGTTTGTTCACAATTTGAGCGTTTTCTTTGCAAACTGTGCACCTATAATAATATTATTAACGGGTCTTAAGATAGGTGCACCGGAATCTGCGATATTCGAGTGAACGAATGACAGAGTTGCCATGGCAACGATTGGCGCGTACAGGAAGTTGGGGGCACGTGATGACTACTTTTTATGAGCGATGTCGGATCTCGTACACAAGAAGCTCATCTCCGTATTTTATTTATTTTATTTTTTTATTTAGCTCAGTTTACAAGTAAAAACATCTTCAAATACGCTGAACAGATAAGAAATTAAATACAAGTAAAATGAACAAAATTATGGAGTACAAGTCAATAATTGAAAGCTGATTTAAAGTTAGCCGTGCCACTCCTTTGGCTGGCTCCTGCGTCGCTTCAGCCTTTTTTGGCTAATTTAAAAATGAAAGGTTTTGGGTACCTAAAGAGTAGGTACATGTAAATGCATTCAGATCGAGCTAACTAATTCAATATCACACCTAGATGTGCTAACTTCTGCAGCTGATGCATAATATATATTATGTAATACACGTACATGTAATCAAATCGCGTGCTCTCCAGGTGGCGAACAATCTTGATGCGTTATGATAAAACGGCATTAGTACGGAGATGCTTCTTGAGTTGGGTTGGGTCTTTAGGGTCACTGGCTCCAATTTGAGATCCAAGATTAATCATGTAAGTGCCTTTCGTACGCTGAATGTTGAATGGAATGGCATTCGTATATTTGTAATTAATTAGCAATGAAATTATAAACAAAATCGAAATTACGCTTCTATGAAATTTCTCTTGAATTCTTGAAATTTAGAAGTTTGTGCTCGTTCTCATATTATCGCTCAGCGGCATAGTATGACGATTATGATAGTGCAGAAGTAAACAAAGAATTTTGGACTTCTGGTGGAATTGTTACTTTTTATTATAGATGCCTCAAATTTTGAGTCAAATGTTCTGGTTACTATAGAATGATAAATTGCTTACCTCTTAAATTTTATTTGACTGATATATCATTTTGCCTCATCTTGGCCTCCTTTGCCTGGGGCAGGCTGATCAATAATACATTTCTCTATGTTAGACAGTCTATGGGTTTAATGCCTCAACTGCTTTGGGTGTAACTGGTGATTTTATTTCCTTGCATGTGGATGGCAGTGAGTGAGCGATGGGTTCAGGGTTACTGTGGGCAGGAGCCATGTTGGCGTGCGCCCTCCTCTTCTGGGACAGGAGTACCCATCACCCGGTCACAGAGAACCTCAACGCCACCTACGATTACATCATAGGTTTGCTCTTGCGCTTGCATCTCCCTCGCCCTGATGCTCGTCCTTTGCAGTCGGTGGGGGCTCTTCAGGGGCTGTTCTGGCCGCTCGTTTATCCGAAGACACCAAGTCAACTGTTCTGGTTCTGGAAGCAGGTGACGAAGAGATCGGAAACCCTTCGATTGAGGTTCCATTGGCGTCCACTACGCTGAGAGGCAGCAGCCTTGACTGGGCGTACAAGACCGTACCGCAGGAGGAAGCATGCCTGTCCATGCATGACAAGGTTTGTACTCTCTGACCTCTCACCCCTTAAGCTACTAACGCCGTTCAATAGCGATGCGGAGTGTCACAAGGCAAAGTTCTCGGAGGCTCCGGCAGCATCAACTGCATGGTGTACATGAGAGGCAGTCGCCATGACTACGATGGATGGGCCAAGGAGCTTGGCTGCAGTGGCTGGGGCTACGAAGACGTGCTTCCGTACTTCATTAAGTCAGAGTCCAATACAAATCAGAAATTAGTGGAATCAGGTGCAAAAGAAGTTGTCTTGTTCGTCTCTAATCTCTCCTCCTAGGTTACCATGGGCACACAGGCCCCCTGATTGTGTCTGATGTCAGACCAACACTCGTAGGAGACGCGTTTGTTCAGGCTGGCATGGAAACGGGATTCAAATCTCGCGATTTGAACGGGGAATCCCAGGAAGGTGCGTTATTGGTTGCTATTTAGTAAGATAAGTTTTAAAATAGAAAGAAAATATTAATTTTCCTTATGTTACTTTACCTTTTCCCCCCCATTCTTCCTGTAAGTTTGTGAACAATTTTTTATTCGCCATTGCACAAAACCCTGTGAGGTGTAATTCAGCTAATTTCACTCATTGATAGTACTTGTGATTCTGCGTTTCCGAGAGATTATCAAGGTCAAGGTCACAGCAATTTTTTAGTTTCAAGTTTCAAATTGTATTGCTTCAAGCTTGTTAATTAATTAAGCTAGCGTCTTGCAACATACATCAATTAATCCAGTGCATTGATATGTACAACAATGCATAGCACTATTACTGCTCTTAGATGCACAGTTCTTGCGTAATCTTGCATAATAGAAATTAAACTTTTTCAAATGCTGATATCTCGGTCGTTATGAAAGTCATAACATTGAAATGCCCAGAGTATAGAGGAAATAATTTAGCATCATGGGCTAATATCACTGCCATACATTTCATTAATTATTGTACATTAATAACTTCTTTCAAAACTTTCCTTGATCACATTTCTGATTGAATGTTTTAGGCTTCATGCACATGCAGGCCACGGTGAGCAGAGGTCGAAGGTGGAGCACAGCCAAAGCGTTCTTGCGCCCGGTCATGGGTCGACCCAACTTGCATGTCGCAACCCTGGCTCAAGTCAACAAAGTAAGAGGTCAACGCAAGTTTTTAAGTTTTCCTAATTATTTCTTCTTTTTCTAAAGATTCTGTTTGACGGGAAGCGGGCGGTTGGTGTTGAATTCACAAAGAACCAAACGCTGCAAAGAGTGAACGCTCAGAAAGAAGTTCTGCTCTCAGCCGGAACAATCGGCTCAGCGAAGCTCCTCCTCTTGTCCGGCATTGGACCTCGCGAACATCTGCAAAAGCTGAACGTAGGCTGGATTCAGATGATCAGAGCAATTAGGTGAAGCTGTGTTCTTGCTGCAGATCCCGATCGTGGCGGATCTTCCTGTTGGCGAAAACCTGCAAGATCACTTGTGGACGGACGCTCTTGGCTACACGATCAAAGAACCGATCAGTATCACAGAAAAAAAAGCGTCTACCTTTTGGCCGTTCATGGATTACTTCATGTTTGGCACCGGTCAGTTCTGCCATTTGTGCTGACCTCACGAATTGACCTCATGAATTGACTTCATGAATTGACCCCATGAATTGACCTCGCAAATTGACCTTTCACGAATTGACCTCATGAATTGACCTGCATTGACCTCATGAATTGACCTCTCTATCACAGGGATGCTGAGCAGTACGTGTAATCTGGATGGGAACGCCTTCCTTTTATCCAAAGATCAACCCTCCTCCGACCTCTTCCCCTACATTCAGCTGCAGTTGCTCAACATGCAGCCGGGCAGTTCTCGGACGTTCCTTGAGAAGGCGTCTGAATCAGACAATGTCCAGCCAGGGGTCACTGAGCGCATGTGGGGGGGGCTGGAGGGGGTGGACGGTGTGATGCTCCTGCCCACACTCCTGCACCCCCGCAGCACAGGTACTGTTTCCCTGGCAACCACTGACCCCAGTGACCCCCCGCTCATTGACCCTCAGTATCTGTCGCATCCGAATGATGTGAAAATTCTCATTGAAGGTGTTTTACTTGTGCTCGTAAATTGAGTTTTTATTGATTTTTCTCCATTTTGAAGGAATTCGCGAAGGAGAGAAGTTGATGCAGACGAAAATGTTTGAGACGTTGGGAGCAAAACGATTAACGCGATTGCATCCGCTGTGCGAGCATCACACGTACGAAAGCAATGCATACTGGGATTGTTTCATCCGTCACAACTCCTTCAGCCCACATCACATGACGGGCACGTGTCGCATGGGCCAGGGAAAAACGTCCGTGGTCGATCCATCTCTAAGGTTGCTTTCATATTTTGCATAATTCATATTAAGTATGCAAATTTATTCATCTTTCAGAGTGAGGGGCGTTGAAGGCCTGCGCGTGGTAGACGCCTCAATCATTCCCAGAATTCTCTCAGGAAACCCTTACGCTGCCACCGTCATGATCGCAGAGAAAGCAGCCGACATGATCAGAGGCATCGTCACGGTTCAGCCGGCCAACGTCTCTGTCTCCGGCTGAATGCTCACGTCACGACGGCTGAATATCTCTAAGTCATCTGTCTCGTGATTTATTCTCCGGTGGATTTTGTGATTTTGTGCTCATATTTTTTTTATTTCATTTCTTTCATTGATCTGAAAGAGAAAGATAATCTTAATTGAATGCGGATGTCTCACTATTATTGTTTTAATTAGCTAATGAATCAAGTTGATAACTTTGATTATTATATTTATTTTTATATATTATGAAGATCAGATCTATTCCAATGTCTGAGCTTTGATAAGTTTAATCCAACTCTTGATTATGTTGCCATAGAAACCGTCTGTAAGCTAGTCTCTGTATGTTTATGAGACTGCAGGTTATTGACTTGTGGATCAATAAATTATGAACCAAATTGTATCTGAAAATAATCAATCATAGACTAGCTATATAAAGTATTATTCACAGGATGTTTAAATTTTTCAATAACTTTTTTTTTTTTTTTTTTTTTTTTCTCTGCTTTTGTGAATGTTTGATTTATGGTCAAACAAATTCCATTTGTGCAATTCCTTTTGAGAATCTCAACGTGACGCTTTTTCTTGCGTCTCAGCAACATCTTTTCGTCTCTGCTTATACAACGTGTGCATTTTATGTTAATTATATTTTATGTTTTTTTAGGCTGAAGTCATATCCACATTTTATTATGATGTGAAAACGATTTGATACAAAATAAAATATAAAATATTTAACTTATTCTTCTTAATTTTACTCTGCTACTCTGCTGATAAACGATACTAGATGTGACGATTAGCGTTAACGGCTGTGAGAATCAAACTCTTACTGATTTACGATTAAAAGTGGATTATAACAACAGAAATCCGCCAATTTTAGCGCGGCACCATTTTTGACTCGCATTTCCAATATGGCGGCGTCTTCGATCAGCGCTCTTTAGAGCAATCATCAAAATTGACGACACATCTCATTTCTAATTTAATTGAGACATAATGATATCTTTGCACATTGATCACCGTGTACAATTCATTTGTATTTTTCATTTACAAAAACCACACGAATGTTATCAAAAGCTAGATACACTTACAGCCCATACTCATGAGCTATACTTGATCATATAATTATAGATGTACCTGAACTCAATGTTTACCTTGGATGTATCTTCAAATACTATAGTATAGTAGGGAAGTTTATTTGATTATCAAATCATTTATATTTTTGTTACACCCAAAGCACTCGATCGTATATACCACCATAAATTCTTCTCTCATACAAATTTCTGTATAATAAGTCAGCGATTGAAATAAATGATGGTAGTCCTTGAGCCGGACACAAAAAGGTACCAACAAATCGAGAAAAACGAGACAGTGATTTTTAAATATTCAACATCCTTAGTTAACGCTTTGGCGTGATAGCAGTATAAAAGTATTTCTAAATGTGTTTAGTGTGAGCCCCACAAACTATCTATGTCCATAGATTTCATTTCAAAATATGTATAACTGCATATCAAACCCATATAATACGGGCATCAGCTGTAGCCTACGCTGTAAAAGGATTACTTTTGGCTGAAATGTGCGGCTTTAGGAACGATTTTGAGTATTAAAAAATTAAATTGTAATACAATTAAATTAAATTGTAGTTATATGGATAAAGTTTTTACCAGAGTGACCCCCATTCGTATGAGAACTAAAAAATGTAAAACAATTAGAAATTGTTAATTAATTAAATTAAGTATGCGAAAATACGTGACCCTACCTCGTACCGCCTAATTAATTGACGACCATTTGGTCAAAAATAATAAATTTACAATATTTTTATTTTAGGGCTGCATAAGTCAATATTAACTAGACAGGGCCATACAATACTAAAATAAAGTTGATTAATTAACTTTTGATTAATCAACTAATTATTTGTAAACAAAAAAAAATCAAAGAATATGGCAAATATTTTACACAAGTGAATGACCAAACACCGACCTTTAATGAGAATGTGATTGTGCTGCTTAAGAAGTAGAAAGATGGTTTACTCAAGTTTGACCTTTGTGAAGGTCATATTTTTCCGTCATGGCCGCTGCGACACGGTACAATCGCTAAATCGTTCATAACTTGGCCTTTTTACGTCATAGAGACCAACATTTTTGGTCTAAACCATTTTCAGGGCCAAGGAACACACAACACACTGAAAGGGTCGGGTAAAAGCTTGATTGGTGATATATATACACCATGATCTTTCATCCCATGTGGGATGTTATTGAAGCGGGTTGACCAGTAAATAATTCCCTGTAATGTCTTACACATATCATTATGGTTCAGTAAGTGCAATGCCCATTGAAGGGAAATATGTTCACAATCACATGTAATTGATTTGGGAATGGTTTGGGTCAATTGACAGTGGTTGCTTGTCTACAGGATTAGATCCGCCCGCGTTCGAGTGAATGCTTTCTTTCAGGGTGATCCTCGGTTACGTCTTGTGCAAATACCTCCATAGGAAGGAGTTCTCGGCAACCAGGAAATGATCCCACGCGACAAAGAATTGGTCTTTGTTATATTTATTCTTTCGTCCATTATCATTTTTTTTTTTTTTTTTCTTGTTGCTGTTGTTGTTGTTGTTGTTGCTGATACATGTTTGCATGCATTGCGTTAAATGTTCTTCAGTCGTTCACATTATCTAATTTCTGTACTAATGTACACATATATCGATGAATTGACTGATATGTATTTTCCCATGTGTTCATGCACAAACTATTATAAGAAGTCGATATCATCTAGAAAGCAAGATTTATTCTTTTAAATTCTAAATGCAATAATTATCTATTATTTCATCAAACTGCATTAGCCATTTTGAGAAGAACCACTCAACCAATTCTTGCAAATTCATCTCCATTATCTCCGATCAATAATAACTGGACTAATTACCAGAATAGAGCGTGTTTCACAAGTTTTCGCATAATTAAAAGCTGACGTAATGTTGCTGCTTCCATTAGCAGATTTCTGCGTCAGACAATTCGTCTGTGGTGCATTTTGCATATAAGCTGCTCACATGACGACCAACAAAGAGCACACGGGCGAACGTCATCTCACAGACCTTCACTGACATCCAATAAAAGGTTTGATTAGACTGTGCTGTAGCCACACACGTCCTAATCTGTTCATATCTTTCAGATAACATGATCAAATCGAGGGTCTTTTTGGCGTGTGCATTCACTGCATTCATAATTCTATGCAATGTACGTATTTGCACGATTAACGCAGATGGTTCGATTGACAGTTGTGGCTTCATCACGGCGAGAGGTTGATTTCTGGATGACCTGGACACAGCTTCTGTATTATAAGCACAAAATCATCAAATATTTCGACTTACTAATAAACTACTGCACCTAAGTGCTGCTCTTGATTTCACTGATTATTACTGTCTGTTTGAATGAAATAGCAGCTATAGGCCATCAATGTTCAACAGGTACTTGCACATCATAGGTGTACACATGGCTTAGAATAGGATGCTAAATATACCACCCGATTCTTATATCTGTACCGTTAGAAAACGGAAACAGCCGTCTATCTGCACCCGTTAGGCCAACAGTATCCGACCGCCACCCAGACACACGTGTGCGTCGTTGGGAGCTCTTAGCTAACGGCTCCCGATCATCCGATATACGAGAAATATACCCAGAAGAAATGAGCCTCAGGAATTTAGCGTTGTAATTGGAGCTTGATTTTTATTTATTATTCAACATAAGCATCCTCATGTAAAATGCATGGCTCCCATGAATTTTTCAACGCTTCAATGCCTTGTCGGACAATAATTTATATGTTCCGTGTTGTCAGAAGAATTCTTCGTTTTGACTCTGATAACACGACCCAGAAGCCAATATCAGTTCATTGTTGCTTGCAAAATGAAGTCCTCTGATAGTATTTTTCAGATTTACAAATGGTTTGTAGTCGCTTGGGTCAGGTCTGAAGAGTAAAGTGGATGAGAAAGAATTTTGAAGCCGCACTTCCTGCCACTGGTCACCGCAATGTGATTGTTGTGCGAAGGCGAATTGTCCTGCTGAAGGCGCTGACCCCTGGCAAGCAAGTCATAACTAGCAACATGACCTCTTGGTGACTTGATCGTTCTTGATACCTTGACGTTTTGAGGGGGTGGGAATCCATGATGCCGCCACTCCATAGACTCTTGCTTGCTTACAGAGTCATAGCGGAAAATCGATGCTTCGTTGCATATAATTAGTTTTTCATAAAAATCGCGACGTCCCAGTCTGCCGCGTGTCAGAATTTGGTCGAACGAGTTGACTCCGGCAACCTTTTGTGATTCTGTCAACATCTTCAGAAACAACCGAGCAAGATAACTTTTGCATTTTCAGATCATTACGAATGATTCGCTGCACAGTGCTTGTCGATAGCCCAGTCAGATCACACAGTTCAATTAGCGATCCGTCTGTTTTATAAGATCAATCACTCGAGTTTCGCCGTTTGCGTCTGTCACAGGCCGTCCAACATGGTGGCCATCTCCAATGTTGTCTCTTCCTGCATGGTTATACATGTATCAAAGAGGAAGAATAATTATTATAGAAATTAAGAATAATAGAAGAGTAATAATTATTATTTTTCCTCTATGGTTATACATGGCCACCACCCATCGTTTGGTCATTGCATCAGTTGGGGCTTGCTTTCATAAACTTATCTCAAATTTTGGACGATTTCTTTACGGTTTTTACCACTCCGCACAAAGAAACGTATGACGGAACGATACCGGATCGTCTTCATTATTTTCAAAGAAATTGACAATGATTTGGGTAGGTCTGTACGAGACGCTACCAAACCGGCAAAAAGCGCTGAATCATTGTGATACCTTTACAGGAAAATTATATTGGTTGCTAGGCAACATGTGCGAAAGCACATGAGAATAGAACACCGATACTTCCCCTCGAGGCTAATTACTTCCCCTCCCCCCCCCCTCGTAACTTCGTACATTTCATATTTCTTCTGCGTATTATACTTCGGTGCTTTTTAATCTGATTTGCATAATCATGAGTTCATTTAGCTGCCGCTAGAAACAAAACATGAATGATAAATATCTGTGAATTCACCATCAGCCATTATGCATTAAACACAGCCAGATTTCTCAGGGAGGGAAACTGTGCTACATATTCATAAATCATCGGGTGGTTTCACAGACATCAAATGCTTACAAATACTACATCAATTTAGTGGTTACCACGGTGTATTTCTAACAATGAAATGAAATTGATTGATATTAATTTATACCCTTGCTCCTGATTTTGATTTATCTCGCAGTCCAAATAAAATACACTAAGAGTTCAGTACTACGTGTATATAATCAGCTCATCGTTGAGCGCAAAAACAAAGAAAAGTGTGCTGATTTCTCCAGTGAACCTTAATTGCGAAATAGCGAAAAGAAGGATTTATACAATAATAAGTTTTGCTGTTAATGCTACTGATCGTCGAAGGTCTTCTTCCCAAATGGTCGGAAGAGGCTGGGGAGCAGCAGATTTGTTACTTCTCAACGTGAAAAGTCCCCTCGGGTGTAGGCCTAGATGTGGTATGCTCCATGGCAAGGAGCGCTGCTCCGGAGCCAGCTCCAGCAGGTGGCGCCACCAGAGGGCTGACCCGAAAAAGAGCAATGGTTGATGAGGAGAAGGTCTGAGAGGCATTCCGTGGAAGGGAGTCCCTGTTCCTCTGCATGGTTGGTGGTAGACTTAGCTTCCACCAGGGCACATCGTAATTAAAAGTATATGCATCACGGAGGGCCTCTGCCATGGCGAGATAAAAGATCAAGTTCTGCTCAAGCGAAGGATTGCGATGGTTCAGCTGCATGGAACGAATTCTGTGTTGGAAATGTTATGATTGGGCAATTCAACAGTCTTAATCCAAAAGCAATCCAAAGTCTTATTCGTTGGGCTTTCTTCGTGAGGCTCAGATGCAACTCAGCAATCGCCAAACGATGCTGGCGAGGACTATTCGCATTGTTAAAGGGATGGGGAACTAAAATTTAAGTGATGTTCTATTGACTCATAGCACCAATTGATAACATTCCGTGCCAAAACACCATGCCTGGATGCAAGCGTAAGGAAATAATGCATTCCGAATATCGGGGTTAGCATTGGGCCTATGAGAGAATGGCTTCCATTACGAAGTATAGGAGGCAAACGTCAGCTGAGGGCTTGCCGTGATTGGTCCCGTTCCCCTCGTGAAGCTATCGATTTCAGCCAATCAGAGCAGATCATCTTCGCCATAAAAGGACATCTTTGTTGTTTACGAAACGCGTAATGCGTGGTGCACTCTGGCTGACCTTTTTACTGTTTCAGGATGAGAAACCATGGTAGGTGTCCTAGAAAATCGATTTTAAAATAAGAAAAATAGCGAAAAAAAAATTTCACGCCTGACTGGTGGCAAAATGATTATTGTATCTATTTCCGAAAATAAAATAAAAAAATATCTAGGGGTTGAGTCGCAGGACACGCTGATATGACGAGGCCCATTGTAAAAGATGGGGAACTCGGTGTTTCATCACAGCTCCTGACGTCACGCCTAATTAGCAATATATCTCCCGCGAAATCGTTAGCGATGATATTCCTTGTGTGGGCCAGGCATAGGAATCATTTTTGGTGCATCAAATAGCGACTCAAAGTCCATTTTTAACCAGTTCTTCCTCCCTTTAAGTGGCTACTCGCAGCATGTTTCAAAGTACAATTCTGATTGCATGAACCCGTTTTCAACCTTTTCGGCAATAAACTGGTTCAGACGATCGATATGACGTTGGTTCTCACTGTAAACAAGGTCACATCTGGAGACTGAATAAGTGTCCTCGTCTCTGTTATTTATTAAGAGTGGTTTCAGGTGAGTAATAGGATCGATGTGAAATCATGACTGTGACTGCCCCTACAACTAGGTCATGTTCTGTGAGTGCAAAGGGGTCGTTGACTTATAGGTCGTTGGCTCTCAACAACCACTCTATCTTTCAACGGTTTGATTTTTCTTCTGACTTGAGAGACTAAGAGCGGGTTGGTGTTATTTGGCCAAGAGATTAGCAGCTTCAAGGCTGAATTCATAATTCTTTTTACTGCGCATGTTGAACAAGAAGAAGAAAGGCCAAAAGTCACCGTTTGACACACGTGCTCGGTAATCATGACGTAATTTCCAATTGGACAGCCATCATGCACGAGAATGTCTTAAAGTTGACATTATATTATAGACGTACGTATCTCAGTGCAACATGTTGGCCTATATGAGTACATGTATACCCTATAATATATTATAAATTATGTGATAAAATTAGATAAGATAAGCATTTAATGCCCGAAGGGATATTGTTGTACATGTGCTATATAGTGTTGTATTGAGACAGTTCTGCCTGTTATTGCAAATTCGGACTTGAAGGGCTGATCCCAAAATAGACGGCAATAACATGGCTCGTACAGTTTGTTAGTTATCGGTAATCTGACATTCAATATTGATTAATGACTGTTAGAAGTCTGTCTACGTAAGCCAACACGACCTTAATATATTCTGGGCACACGAACTCATGCATCTGTTCAACCCATTTAAGGTGAGCCCAGATTCAAATAAATTACAAATGTAGCCCCGAGTAACCTAGCAACAGACTGATCTCATCTTCAGGTCAGAGTTCAACAATCGAAGGAGAAATGATGAATTAATTATTACTTAACAATACTGCCACTGACATTGCGATAATCAAGTGTCCCAAGTCGCCTTATGTTATGTAACAGCTGTGGTAAGCATGATCTCAATGTTCAGCATCCAGGGTCCTTTTGACCCAAATTGGAAGACAGTCTGCTTAGTTAAAATAGAAACAAAATTTTAAATAAACACAACATTATTTATTAGTTGCCAGCACTGGACATTTCACATTAAGAATGCAAATTTATTCGTCATGAGCACATCATTATTTCACCAAGTTCAGACGAGAAAAATATATATATTTATTTTACAAACTTTACCAACAATACACAAGAGAAACTTATCATGCAAATACACCCTGACATTCTTACTTTCTTCATCACAAAATATGTCACCTTTGAGAGAAAAGTCCTTTAATAAAATATTTGTAATACAGTCAGCTTGGTTATAAAGCATCGTAATAAATAATACTGTACTGTAGCCCAACATATGTCCCTCAATCGAATCCATAGAATTATTTCAAATATTAGAACATATCTTCTGAGAAATGCATCCAACTGAAAAAATCAGCTGCCCAACGAAAAAAAAAAAAAAGGATTGAAAAGTTTCAAAATTTTGAGAAAACAAAACAAAGGAGGCATTAAATGCTGAAGTTGAATTAATTATGCTGATTTCATCAAACACAAGAGAAGGAATATTCATGAATATTCATGAACATTTACAAGCAAAGTATATACATACAAATATGAGGTACATGGATAACAGTTTATATGCAACATCATTGTGCGGATGTAGAGTTCAATTGATCAGAGCATGGATCATAACAGAGATACTGGCTGCTGATTGGACGATGACAGTGCTGCCTTTAGCGCCTCCTCCGGCAGGCGAGAGGGATCTCCAATGATGGAAGTGTTGGAGCTGACGTGACGAAGGGTGTTGAACACAGCTGCGAGGAAAGATTCAGAGGTCACACAACGGCTGCAGCTGCGATTACTCACCAGGACGGAGGTTTCTCAGGGAGAGGTGCTCCTCGACCCAACCCAGGACAGAGCTGAAGAAATCTTCAACGTTGTTTGTTTCAACGCTGCGGTTGTACGATTCAAACAGCGAACGGGCGAATAAACCAAACTAAAAAGACACCACCATCAAATAGCGTGTTGAGTTAATCCGCAAACTCACAATCCAGAACTTCCAATTGGAGACGGTTCGTGCGTGGAGATAGTCTTCCAGCTGCTTCTCAGCCGAAACGGGGCTTGGGGGGGCTGACGAGGGCGTCTTCAGTCCCGCGTCCGGCATGTTTTCCTGGAAGGACCTGTCGAAAGAGGAAGACAAGAGCATCAGTGCCGATGCCCAAAAGCAAGAAAAACGTCAGCGTCAGCTGCAAATCAATGAAAAATGCAATTATAAGAACGCACCACACATCACGAGAAATGCAAGTGCCCTCCTACAAACACCGCCGAGCCACTCAACACGCCACGTCCAAACGAGGAATGAATTTTGATGAGCGTCGAGTGGCACGCTGGTGAACCGCGGGAAGAGGGCGAAAAGAGCATTCTCGAGCGGAGGAGCAGGAGGATCGAGGAGAAGGAAAGCTACAAGTACCTGAGTGTAGCGGGGTTACGTAACACATCGAGAGAACTTACTTGATGTCGGCAGTCATGCCCTCAATCTCAGCCCGCAACTGACATGACTCTCTAAGCAACGCTTTGTTTTCTGCCTTCAGTTGCCGACAGTAGTCAACCGCTGAAATTCAGAAGACACTCCATAGTAACCAGGCATAAGCCTGTCCGTTGGCAGTAGGTCAAGGGGTCACTATGGCAAGAAAGTCAGCCCTGAGTCGCAGGTCAAATGTCAACTATCAAGTTTTGTACTACACTCGTATTGGCTACTATGTTGTCGGTTAGCGGTCATTTTGGCGTACGTGGGACCGAGACGGAAAGGGAATTGAAATGCAAAATAGTATGAGAGAGAGAGGTGTGTTTACAACGAGTTATTCAATTGTAAAGTGAGCAATAATCTGAAAGAGGATTGAAAAACAGATGAATATTATCTTGGAAATCTAAATTTGAAGAAAAACCAAATTAAAAGAGTAGCATAATTATGTTAGCCAAAAATACACAAATAACAATTAACAATTATTGCCTTTGCTTCTGGAAATGCCGCCACTTACAAGACAAGCGAAATTAACGAGGGTTTCTGACTAATTAAAAAACGTACGGAGCGTTCTCGACTGTGGGCCATGATGAATTTAAATTTTAATTGGAACGAGAGAAGGAGTGAGAGCGAGAGAGGGGAGGGAGGGTGTATGAAAGGGTGTTTGGGCACTGACGAAAACACTGTACTTGATAAGCTATGAACCCTGCCAGAACTTTATCCAAGTCAGAAATGAATACACGATAAATAAGAAAGCCTTTATTTTAAACTAGAACAAGGAAAAAGATGACCTACTTTTGTTCAGCATATTTGATTTGGATTCCTTCGATGAATTTCCTCCACTTGACTCTTGTATGGAGGGAATCAGAGCCTTGATTTCATCAAATCCACCCTTTGAGAACCGGCAAAATTATATACAAATACTTCAGACGCAAAATAAATAAAACTCTACCTGGATTTTACTGCGGCGTTTGTACTCGGCACGGATGTGTGACTGGCGTTTGTGGCGTGGGATCTTGGCTTTGGCCCCTCCCCTTCCTCCAGTGGGAGTGGTCGTTCCGGAGGAGTACTCGTTCTTACTCAAGATGATTCCCCCACGGGGACTGCTGGGGTAAGAGCTGTTGGGGGAGGGGGCAGGGGTCAGGTAGCCAGGGGTCGTGGGGTTGCTCTCGGAGGTGTAGGAATACGTGGGCGTTGCGCAGAACTGAGCACTGGAGGAATCGGCGACAAACATTGGAAGATCACTGAGGCTGAGGGTGGAGGCGTCCGTGCAAGCCGTGAAGCCAGCGCTCGTCACAGAGTTCAGGATGGACCCCAGTGAAAGGTCAGAAGTCAGGTCTGGGGCCTCTATGCCTCCGGCGTCTAGCAGCATGTCCGAGTGGTCCATCATGGTCAGTTCTAGGTCGAGGGAATGCGGAGGCTGGAGCGACTGGGAGGAGGGCATGTTGAAGAGCGACACTAGGTCCGTCTGAAAGCACACAGCCGTCAGTGCATTTGTTTGCGTTAACTGGAATTAAATCTCTGATTTTGAATCATTTTTTTTTTCTTTTCTGGTACATGGTTGATACTTAAGTTTTAGACTAAATTGATATAACTTGATAAATTTATGTCAACTTTTTAGCTTTTAATTAAAGGTGATTATTTAGCAAAAATATTTAAATTATTTATACATTTATATGATTTACGAGGTTACACTACAGTACTACTATAAATACATCTCATTTTAGATGAAAGGATTTACGATAGGGAACAGTCATATATACTATAGGTGCATCTTGGTGCATGTATTCGAGGACATTTATTTGAATCGGACATAAAGGCGACACTTGGAAGGCTTTGACTTCGAGGTCATTGATAAAATATCTTGGTCCAAAGCACCGAAGTCGTCGAGATGCTGCTAAGTGCTGCCATGATGAAATTCTAAATATAGATCAGTCATTGGCGCCGTGCCAAGAATCGCACGGGCTGTTCCAATATCGATTTCAATGCGATTCAAAGAAGGGGTGGTTGGTTGTGAACATTTTTCAATTGGATGTTCAATCCCGAGATTTGTCATGAGCTGACAGATCCTTTATAATATTACGCAAAATATTGTGTGGCCAGCGTGAAAAAGGATGAAGCTCTTACTCAGGAATGTCAGTAATGCGACCCAAGGTTCGGACAAAGACACTGTTGTCCACCCTATAAAGTTCGACGCGCCAATGACCTCTGGCGCAGAGGGCATACGTGAGCCGAGACACGATCATGAGTGCAAACGCCCATGTTCACGTGAACAGCGAGTTGGGGTTAAAGGTTGTCAGCGCGGCTTCTGATTGGCTCTGGCCAAAAGTGACGTCACCAGAGCCACCAAAGGCTATATAAACGAAGGTTCTTCGGCTGACTCCTTTCTATCACTACTGGCATCCGAAGTGAGAGGATCCGTAACCGAAAGCACAGTTGGATTCGATCAATGAAGTTACGAAACTGATGTAAATAAATCATGTCTGTAGCAAACATGAACAAGCGATGAAATGTTCAGAATAAAGACACGTTGGATGAAGAAATGGCCGAACGGCCGAAGAAGCAAGAAAATATGCAATGATCCTTCAAGGAGCCATATTTTTGCAATATGTTGGCTAATTTTCCTACCTTTGCCTTCTGTGATGCCGATTCTTTGCTCGAAACAATTTCGAGGCTGTCGATGTCGAGGGAGTACAAATCTTGAGGGAATTCGTCGGCTCTCATGTCTGCTTCTTTGGTCGTCATTGACTTGACTGGCCCTCCGCTTCGGCGAGACGAGACCCGAGTAGACCCGAATGTTGCCGAAGCGCTTCGGCAAAGTTCGGCTTCAACCTTTCAACTCCGAGACAAGATATGCGCTTTCTTTTTTTTTATCCCTTGCGCACCACACACGATCTTCCAGGTATCAAGAGAGTCTCCGAATGTAGTTAATTAAGGATAATAACGCCGTTCCCTTAAATCTGGATCGCGAAATCAGATTGTTTACACCATGTGACTGAGCACGTGGGATGGGGCTCGGCTGAACGGCCTTGAACCCGTGTCGACATCCGATGCTTCACGAACTGTAATCACCAGACTGTGACGATGGAGTTAGACTTAACCTTTGTGGAATTGGTGCGGATAGTTTTTGAGTTGAAATTCTGGGATTGTCAATCTCCAGCAGAACGATCTGTCATCGAGATTCGAGAACAGGGAAATCTAAGCAAGGAAATCACGGAATAGAATAATTTGATGAGTTATGATTTGGCTCCCACGACTTGTAGAGCCGTTATGATCTAGTCCGATTTTTCCGTTCCCTGGATCCCTCCGGGTGATAACGTATGCTTCTTAGTTCGGCTTTCTTCGGCGGACTTCGGCCTTTCACTTGCATGCTTATGAGTATTTCTTGTCAGACACTCATACAAAACAGATACGCAACAAGTATAATGAAATCCACAATATCTCTTTTCATCGACTTTCTGGTGCATGTAATTGTAAAATGTGAATGGTCGTTCTTTACTGATAATGTCATAACGCACCTCACCTTTCCTCGTCATAACGCCTCTCTTAATGTTCTCTGATTAACGAGCGACCGATTTACCAGTAGCCAAACACCACTTTTCTCTCTGATCAGCAGCGTCCCAATCATCTGCACGTTTTGATATCTATCGTACTGCGATCGTCAAAAGAACCGGAGCTCACTTTAAACCGGTGAGTTCTCCTGTTTCTCTATCTATGTAACTGGGTCAGATGGCCTGCGTGCTTCCGGGTCCATTGGGCGATGTCATGCATGCTCGTTGAGGGCGACCTGGTTTTCTCTTGTCCGGCGCTTTGCTTGCAGAAACTGAGTTCTCATCTTCTTTTGGCTCTTTGCCAAAACATCAACCGATCTGCCGATGTGCGACGCCCAGTCAGCGCAGTGGACTGACCTGTGCCGACGTCTGCTGTTAATGCTGAACTGTGTAGGCCTACATCGTGTCGGTTTCATTTGATGGGCCATCTCTGTCCATCTACGGGTCATTTGCCACCTCGATTTCTGAGATGCCATTTCGTACGGAGGCACATCGATGACAGGCAATATAGGCATGCTGTGTGCCGGAATCATCAGCATTGTTTTGCCGCATTTTCACTTTCAAAATTATGGATTTATTCTTGATTGCTCGGGTTTAAGTTAACTACTACCCGAGACGGAGCCAGGAAGAGTTCATATGGACTCAGGAGCGTCCGAATGGAGCTGCATGGAGTCGTCCGAATTGGTTCCACAGTTACCAGACGAGTGCTACCTCGACGGGTCACGTGACCCATTTTCCATCAGAGATGACTCGGATCAAGGCATTCTAAATAAACAGTTGTATTCAAATTTCTGTCAATTCTGTTTCTCTCCTATTATGTCATTACGGTTTGTCTCAAGCAAGAATGACTCGTTGGGAAGTTCAAGGAAGATAAACTTGCAGACTCAGCTTTGAATTGCCAGTTAATACGTCCTCCTGAGAATATTGTGAAATTATCACAATATTCATAGCAACAAGGTACTGCACATTGCTGTAATAATTTAAAGGCACTTTCAAAATTCGTGTGCAAGTGATTAGGGTGTTAGTTAATCTTAACAGCAACACTGGACGCAGTCAGTGCTGCCTTCCGAGAGTCGAAAATGGAGCGCCCCCAAGCGCTGGAGCACGCCCAGTAATGACGTCACGGGATAAGCCACGCCCCCTGGAACGGTTTTCAGGGTTTAATAGAATCAATTATGCACTAGTTGATGCCATTAAATCATTTGCCAGGCACAAAATGCTGTTTTTCTTTTCCATTTTCTCCGTTGTTTTCATTTTCTTTTCTTACTTTATGTATTTTCTTTCTCTTCCTATACAATATTTATACTTTTATTAGCCATTTTCATCGGCGATGACTGATGTTATTTTGCTGCCCATGCAAAACAAAGGGTAAAACAATACGAAATGTCACTGCATGCTGAACGATCAGATTTCACTAAAGCACTGATGTACTTTGAATTCATGAATGTGGCAACCAAGCAGTGTCGATAGAGCCACTGGCACTGAGGAGTAGACACAGTGGGAAGTACATTCTGTGCATGGTGAGAAGGCCTCAAAACGCATTGTGCGGAAACGATGGCCACACTAAATCACCAAATGGAAATCCGGACGCGCATTCAAAGTATGCACAGGGCGGGTCGATGCCAGAGGTGGAGACACACCATGCCAATTGAAAAAAATAATAATAATAAAAAAATATTAATGCCTTTTGATGCATTTCTCGATTTTAAATTACAAATATTTTTTCTTTAATCGATCTCAATATTAGTAAAAAAAAAAAAAAAAAAAAAAAAAAAAATCTGATGGAATTACCCTTCCCTGCTATATTATACAATTTCGGGTGCTGTGATTGAGTGTCCAGCATACCTGACCAGACTGACCGCGCCCTCATAAACTGCGTCTCCTCCGCAGCACGCATGGCGCTGAGTCGCAATGGACCCATCCCAGGAGGCAGGACAGCGCTGATCATCATTGACATGCAACACTATTGCGCAACACCCGGGCGGGGCCTACACGCCAACGTCTCAGCCGATCACCATGACTACGAATACTTCTTCTCTCGGCTCGCCTCCACAACCATTCCAGGCATTCAGCGCTTGTTGGCGGCATTTCGGAGCAAGAAGGCCGACGTCATTTTCACTTATATCGAGAGCCTGACGAACGACTGTCGAGATCAGAGTCTCGATTACAAGCTATCGGGGTTCGGGGTGCCGAAAGGTCACCCGGACGCTGCTGTACTCGATGACCTTAAACCCCGAGATGACGAGATTCAGATTCCGAAGACGTCTTGCAGTGTTTTCATCAGCACCAACATAGCATACGTTCTGCGCAACCTGGGTAAGATATTCACGGTAACTATGGTTACTATGATTGTAATAATAATAATATTGTCAGCATGCATGCGTGCATTGATCATTTGTGCAATTGCTGTTGCAGGGGTCAGCAATGTTGTCATCACTGGAATTCTGACCAATCAGTGTGTTGAATCCGCCGTTCGAGATGCAGCGGACACTGGTTTCATTGTGACGGTCCCCGAAGACGCCTGCGCTGCTCAAAGAGACTCAGACCACGAACAGAGCTTGAAGAACCTCCGAGGATTCGCCCGTGTTTGCACATCTGAAGAACTGGTTCAAGAAACGCAAACATGGCAGTGAATGCTGCGAAAATAGAGAATTGCAAGTGAATTGCATTAATAAGTGAATGGCATTAATTTCAATTTGCGAATTGAAATAAATTATTGGAGTAAAATTGTCTTTTGGGCGTTCAGCTTCGATTCTGTTGGCCTCAAGGCGAATATTCAAGTCCTTGCATCAGCCTGGAAGCTCTCTGATAATTTTAATTGCCGTCATCTGCACAGAATAGTGTATGTTATCTGTGGGCGTCTACTTGGTGGGATCAGTTTAGGGGGTACGTTATGATTTATGGGGAAAGCTTTGTGTCGTGGTCCGAAGGAATGTGAAATCATAACGTATTTTTGACTAAGCCCTCAGATTCGCAATTAATTGTCTTGATTGTTAGTTATTGTATTTGTAAATATGATACAGTATTGATAAACAAATATCTAAAAAGTACGAAATGCAGTTTAACAGTGGGAATCCTCAACGCATGTTTCACAATCGAGATTAATGCTGATATTGAACCATTTGAACAGTTTCTACAAATACGTCCGTATTTCTAAATAAACAAAACTCGTTATGTGATGCATATATACATTGTCTATGCTAACTATCACTTGCAAACATCTTCTTGCATTGATTCGAATCGGAATTATCGGAAATAATCGGAATTTTCCTTGAGAATTAAATGAAACAAATACGCATCGTTCAGTGTAAATATTATTCAAATGATTCTTTCATTACTATCTGCTTCCGGGTCAATTAATGTCAGGTTGATAGAAGGGAAGTCGACTTGATGGGAATCGAGCGAAAATTGTGCATTTCTTCCGCGCCCATTGCTTTGGCCTGCGCGGCATGTGTGAATTTTGAATCATAAGTGAAAATTAGCGAAATTCCATGTAAGATATGTTCAATTTCCAGGTCTTTCGTTCGTAAACGCGGCTTTGAGCGAAGTGACAGCTCGTCTTTCGAACTAAAACTTTCGATAATCTGGACTCTCATTCCTGAAAGTAGTCAGTTTTCTAGTGGAGAGTGACCCAGTGGGACTGAGGGTGCTTGCTTAAATGCAAAAAAATCCTATTCATAAATATCTGAACTCTGCAGTTGGTCATTAGTGAATTTAGTGGGAGTGGCAGAATTGATTATTTTGTCAGTGCTCTGAGTCTCTCGTGAATGCAGTGAGGATGATGACGCATTTATTCACTGAATCACTGATCCTCATGCACTATTGTCCTAGATTCAACAGAACCATTTGAGCCACTATATATATTTATTAGTAAGATTTGACTGAGTCAATCATTCTGTTTGCAGGGTCACCTTACCCGTTTGATATACATTGTTGAAACCCTAATAGGCTGATCGTGCATTGGTCTCTTTGGATGCTTGGAAATAAATTGATGTGACTGACCAATTGATGTGCTTACGACTTGATAGCGTTTCATTAATGAACAATTTTACATTCCAAAAGCAATCTCTAGTTGTTGCTATTTTCACTCAGTCAATCATAGTTTCAGCAGTGGGAGAATGACAAACCGGCAGAAATACCTCGCCCCCGGGGGCATAATGAGCATCATGACCAATCACACAAACCTCGTGTTTGTCAACGTTCCTGGCTGGCAACACGACCAAGTGGCCAATTGGCTCAGAGGTGACACCTTCCACAGCGAATATTCCGGACAACCCCTTTTTATCTTTAATTTTTTTTTAACTCATCAGGATTGGACGACGTAATTCTTCCCTACGTCCACTGCTTTCTCAACGCTGAAATCGGAGGAAGTCGACTCCTGTGCCTCACTCGATACGACCTTGAGAAGATGAACATCACCAAGGTCGGACACCAAGAGCTGATCCTAGAGGCCGTTGAACTCCTGTCTTCGCTGGTTTGTTTTCCCCGAAAGGAGTTCCACCGACGTTCTTTCTTTCCTGTCCGCAGAGTCATGAGTTGGAGTCTGAAACGATGCAGTCGATCGCTCTGCAGGTGAGCTGCAAGGCCACGTGTCTGCACAATGTCCTCAAAGCGCAGCTGGCGGTCGAACCTGACAAACACAAACGCCTTCCTCTGAACGTCCTGGCTGATATATCCGACTGCATCTGCTCAATCAAAACCATGGTCTCCTGGCTGGATAGGTGGGCGGCGGCTCTGCTTCAACTTCAGTTTCATCTCCGTTAAATGCAGGTCGCCTTTTGACGTTGCTGATTGCTACAAGAAACTGCGAAATGCGGTCGTGAAGCATGGACTGAGTATAACGCAAGCAGTGCACAACGACAACGCAAGGGCGGCCATTATGACATCATGCAGATCGCTGGCTGATTTGTGCGACGGATTAATTCAGTCGTCTAAGGACCCTCTCGTCATTCAACCCGCCTCCCTCGAAATGGCCGTTATACGCAAGAAACCAGACGAAGAACTGGTCAGTCATTGCCTATGACTCAGTCATTACCTATGACTTTTTTTTTTGTGGCTCTCTTTTGCAGGGAATGCATATTCAGTCATCTTACAACGGAACTCACGCAATTGGGGGCATTAAGATGGACGTGAGTGCGAATTGCACAATTTTGCTCAAAAGTGAAATTGCGTTTAAAGTCTCCGGCAGATTTGTGCGGAAAGATCGAAGAAGGAGACGAAGTGATCCAAGTGAATTACCAGACAGTGGTGAGCACCTTTCTCCTCTCTCTTCTCTTCTACTTTCTCTCTATCTCTCTCTCTCTCTCTTTCTCTCTCTCTCTCTCTGTTTTACAGCTAGGATGGCAATTGAAGAAGCTTGTAACAGCGCTCAAAGACAACGCCAAAGAAGTGACCTTGACCTTGAAGAAACGCCCCTACCACTCCCACCAGTTCGGCCCCCAAACCAACAAACGCTCGGCCGCGAAAAACCTCAAACAATCAACATTCCCGAAGGCCTTGAGACGCAAGTCTGGAGATTCGCAGAAAGGCATGCGATCGTCACTGAAAGACTTCCTCAACACAGTGCCTCCCCCTACTGGGGAAGTCCTCTCTGACACGTAAGTTTCATTCTCTTTGATTTTCAAATTGTTTTCATTTCTTCGTCTCTCAGTGAAAAAATCCCTGTGGAGTAAATTGCATTGACAAATGTGAGGTTTAGAAAATAAAGTTGCTAAGATTTTTTTTTTTTAAGTCCATTTTTTTACGCTTCTGTTCAAACTGAATGGGTTTTGTGTTTTAGTTATTTAATTTTATACGTATCATTTTTTTTTTTGTATTTCCTAAGAGTTTGATTCTGGGCCTGAATGGATGCCTGCCACCGAAACCATTTTGTACAAATGTTCATAAACAGGTGAAGGTTTATTAATGACATAAGAGAACTATTCACAGCCTCAGGCAAGAATACATAAGCGATGAGTTGATGTTTTGCTGTGAGCGTTGAATGTTGCTTTAATGACGTCGTTTCAGTCCTCGTGAAAACAACACTGACAATGAGGCGGAAGAGGTCTTCCAGGAGGGACACCCCTCTCCCGCTTTCCACCCGGTCGAATCCAAACACCGTCGTGCCACGGTCAGCGGTGGCTCCCCCACGGTCAAGCGACCGTCCATCATGATCTCGCAGTTCAGCGCTGGACGCCCCAAGTCCTTCACGGTCAGCTCACCTTCGTCCGAGGGAAGCCATGGGAGTATGGGGTCACCAGGAAATGAAGTCACGTCTCCCGATGACAACAAACTCAAAGTGTCAGACGCGTATGGTAAGTGTTGCATAATTAAAAAGCAAATTGAGTTTAAGAAGAATAAAGAACGCACCCTCTATGCAGACATTGAACGCTGTTGTTCATATCTGTGTCATTCTGAGTCAACGTATATAGACCACAGGAATCCAAAACACTTTGATCTCTACTAAGAATGTGTTAGCAATTATAATCAATTGCTAGCTGTGCTTGGAATAGTAAATTCATGGCAAATGATATAGTTATTCATTTGGCCTACTAACAAAGTGACTCACCCTATAACCAGTTAACGACATCTAGCAGAGCTCCCTTTAAATCTTGCTGAAGGAAAAATTAGCATTTTTCTGACAAACATTCTGCATTTGGAAAGAATCCAGAAGTGATTTGGGAGTTGCTTCTATAAACACCACAGCTGTGATTTGATCTCTTTACGGATATCAATGTTTAGTGACACCCATGAATGATGTGTTCGCCAGTATTCAGGAAACTCTGCCACAGTGCTAACATTAGTGAGTGTACTTTATCAGTACTCTTGAAGTATTTATTGACATGTAAGTGTTTTTGATTGCGATCGGAAGTTGTTTGTGGTGCGCCATCGAAGTGCCAACGACCATCGAGATATTTTCTCCGGAATTCGATGCATTCGTCGTCGTTGTTAATCAATGAAAGTGAGGAATTATTGTGAATCTGAACAATTTGCCCGTCTTCCCCAGAACTCAGTCCCATGATTGCCGCCAAGGGTTCGATGTCCGTGACGCCTTCGATCTCGCTGTCGGACGGATCATCTTTGCTCCCTTCCTTCGAATACAACAGCGGACATGCAGCCAACTCCGCCCACAGGAGGAAGGCCAGTGAGGTCGCATCCAGGGAAATCCCGGGGTCGGAGGTCAAAGGCTCACCACAACTCATGCGACTCACTCGAATCGACTCCAACCGAAGGGCTGAGCTGAGCGAACGGGACAGAAGCAACAGCGTCGACAGCATTGACAGACCCCCCGCAAGGTGCGTGCCTCAGCATCCGCGCTATGCTCACTGTCCTCTCATCAACATTCATAACGCATATATTGGTGCATAATTGAAATCATAACGCACTTAGTTTTTTTTCCATGTATAGAAATAATCATAACGTACTTGGACTCATAACGCACTTTTGTTCGTGCTTATAACACACTTTATCAATCTCTTCCGAACGGTCATCAAATGACCAATAATCTGGAATGCGCAGTTGCAAAATAGCCGTGAAGATGTGCGCTTTTATTCTCTTGATTTCGATTTCAGTGATTTGGAAGAACTTGATCTGTGTTCAAAGTGAGTTGTCCCTCTTCCTTTGTGGTCTCCCATGCTCCTCCAATTCCTCTTTCCTCTCTTCATGGTTTCCAGTCGTTGTTATTTGTTTTTTTAATTTGCTTTTTGTTCACTTCTTGGTGTTCAGATGTGAATTATGCATTGCTTTTGTTTTCTATTCTGTCCTATTGATGATTCAGTCATGTTGAGTCATGCATTTATTCCTGCTTCTTGAACGTGGTACACGGGTTTTTAATTGGGTTGGTTAGCAATTTAGACGTTATTTCATAATTATGTTTCGGTTATAATTATCCAGTTGGAGGTTTTGTGAATGCAGAGCGCTCATGACAGTACTTCCCACTTGACGTCATAATTCTGGTCTCTCTCTCTCCTCTCTTTCTCTCTTTCTCTCTTCCTGTGCCCATTTTAAATCGCAATCATCCAAATTACTCTTGATACAAAAACATTTCTCATTCACTGAAACATCTAACGACACGAAGAAAAATATGCGAACGCATCAATTGTGTTATGTGAGCAGGCATGACACGAAAAGAAAAACTCAAAATTCTGAAGCGTTTTCAGTTTGTAATTTTGTGGAAATATCGTCGCAGTCACTTGAGCTGATGCCTCAAATTGGAGGAATTCATTGATTGAAAAATTCCTCCGATCAAATTATACATGAGGAATATCCTGCAGTGAAGCTATCAGATGTCCGACTGCTTTCTGTACATCAAGTACCTCATTTGCATATGCAGATGAGGTGTCGGATATAGTGATCTTCAGGATCAGAGAGCACTGAGTGATTCTCCTTTTGTGGATATTAATTGTTGGATTAATTATTCAGTGTTTATCATGAGTCGTATGTTGAAGCGGCTTTCGCAAAGGTATTCCTCCCTGTTTGTATCTATTGACGCTGTGTCTGTGATTCAATGTGAATCACACTCGACAGGAAGCTTATTTCAGATGTTGGCTTTGAGGACTTTTGTTAGTTGTTGTCTATTTTTTTCTACGCTCGTATAAAGCTTTGAACAATCTTTGAGATATACTTGAATATTTTTTTCATTTTGTAATAACACGACTGAAGAGTAAATTTTATACGAAAAACAGAATTTAAAGATGTAAACAATCAAAATCGGAAATAATAACTTTTAAAATACATACTGGTAAATATAGATGCATAATTTTCAAATGATAACATTTCGTGTTCTGCTGATCGACTGGAAATATGAACGAAAACCAATTGCTGTCTGTGTTGAACAAGCGAATCGGGCTGAGCAGCTCCACTGACTCAGTTGTAATTAGAGACAAAATAGTAAATTGATTCTGTGTGAGGTCAGAAGTTCCGCACTTGAATTCACGTTTAATCAATCATTGAGCAGAGGTTGAAGTGTATCTTACCTCCTAAAAGCGGGTCAAGAAGAGAATAGTTTGGGTATTTTTATCGCATTGAGAATTCAGAGGATATCATTACTGAGAAGGGAGGAAGGAAGGGAACAGATCGGAGGGAGGGAGGAGGAGGAGGCAGCAAACGCAACATTATCTGAAAACTATAATTGTCATTGCTTTCACTTTCAATCCGAAGGAAATTATCGCTAATTTTGCAGCATTTTACATTCATCTGTATTTCCCTTTAAGCATAGAGGAAATTTAAATAGGATTTCACCATTAATTCAAGTTGTCACCATGGCAACCGTGTCAAGCGCAGCTCCTTGAAATCCGAACTGAAGCAAAATTGCGGGTATTTCCCAGATGAATGTTTGCATGTTTATGTGAATAATTTGTGTTCATTGATTATTTTTGCTTTTCTATTCTCTTTTTCTTACTTTTTATTTATTTTACCTTTTATATTGTTAAGTTTAAGGAAATTGATCACTGTGCTAATATTTGATAATAATATTATGCTTTTATCCTTTGCTCTCCTCACTGGTTCCATAATTGCTGCGGTTATTGATTTTGTGCCAAAACTAAACTGAAGAAACACTTTCATAGCATCTCACTCTAAATTGGTTAAAAATAAAACATACTATTAGGATTTTTTTAATTGGTGTTTAATTCTGTTTATTGAGCTATGACTTCTTTCCTCCACGAATCTCTTCTTTCATTTCAGCCCATAAATCATTTTGCTTTCAAAGCCAAAGTTCAAAGTTCAAACCGATTAGTTTCCTGTGTTTTGACATCCGTGCATATTGTATTGTGCTGTTCATAAATTTAATTACTCGTAACTCTCCATTTATGATTCCCTTTTATGATTTTCTTTCGCAGTTTGGCTCAGAGTTACACGGTGAATATCGTGGGCGGAGTGGCCCAGAAGGTGCCCACCTCAAAGGACCCCCGCGATTCGCCCACCCTACAGGTACGCCCACTCTTCCCTCTTTCTCGGCTAAATTCTTTGGTAGGTGAAGGATACTGTTGTTGCGTAATCCTTTTTGCTGACTGACGTCACTTCCTCCTCGTGACAATTGGCTCCACCGTTTGTCTCTTACCCTCAATCAGAATCAATCAGATCAATAATCATGATTATAAAGGGATAAGGGGCTATTATGGGATGTGCTACTGACTCATAGCAACAATTAATCTCTGCTCTGAACACCACTTGATCACAGATCAAAGGCTTTCTTCTCTGGCCCTAATCCCCTCCCCAGGCCCGTAGTCAGGGGGAGTTCGACGGGTGCGTACGAACCACCCATTTCCTGAGTAAAAGTCCACTCTCCAGAAAGAAAAAAAAAGTTGCAGATAATTATATGAGATTGAGCTAAATCCATTGTTCATTCCTTAATCATAACAATTCTTTATGGTGTCTCTTAAATACAATTAAACAATTCAATTCAATAAATTAGCTTAACTTTCAGTGAGCATGCCATAATTATGAGGTCTCGGAACAATGGAGGACATGCCCCCCGACCCCCCTAGCTGTGCAAGTGCCTTCGGCACTTGCCACCTGGACTCAATTAAAAAAGTCCACAATTAAGTCTGCGAACCACCCAACTCTGAGGGCTGGCTACGGGCCTCCCCCCCTCTCTGCGTAGCCTGAACTGCCAAGTTGTGTTGCAGCTGCAAATATTTAATTCAACATTGTTACATTTAATTTAACATTGTTATATTTAATTCAACATTGTTATATTTAATTTAACATTGTTATATTTAGTTTAACATTGTTATATGAGCTGTTATATTTAATTTAACATTGTTATATGAGCTGATTTCTGCAACAACCAGGGAACAAATGCAACCGTAAAATCTGCTATGAATAGATGGCGCCTGCTGCCCACCAGGGGGCGCGCGTTGACTGAACGTTATGTTTACATTATGGGCGCACGCTTCATCTGAACATCTGGTTACATTGGAATCTTTGATGTTGCGTTGAACCAAATCGATTACAAATCATATCTGATATCTCCCCCCCCCCCCCCCCCCCAAAAAAAAAAAAAAAAAAAAAAAACCCACACCAGTGTGCGTTATAATTAGGTTAACAAACTTGTAATTAGAAAGATGTCTTTTGTTGCAGTCTTGAGTGAGTATCGGCGCGAGGTCAAGTGTTGACAGTTGTAAATGTTTCACTTGAATGCACATCTAACGGTCGTTTTATAAGCACTTGCCTTTTATTTTTACTCGCAAAGAAGACATCATGACATAGCTGCAACGGGCTTTTAATTCACGCTAGCCTATTTTTGCACATGCAGGTTTTAATAATAAATCGATCTCTTCTTGGATCAGGAAGTTATTGAAGTCAAAATCAACTAGAAAATATGTTAGGAAAACTCGCAGCACGAAAAAGAAGCATCGCGTTTCAACATCGTCATGTGACTCAACGCAAAATGCTTTAACAGAGTGGCGTGTATATTTTATGTGATGCAACGTGCATTTTTCCTCCGAGCATTAATTCGCTGGATTCAGAGTTCAGCTTGAATATCAGGATGTGTTTCAGGAAGACGTGTTCAGTGAATTTAACGCCATATTAACAGATATATCGCAATGAACCAACGCAAATATTCGCTGCTAACGGATCTGCCATTTCAGTCGCCAACCAACAGTCTGCTTCGGAGAATGAAAGGCACAGGGCGGCGGTTTGGTGAGTTCATCTTTGCATCTTTCTCCTGTCTTCTTCAGGATGCTGGTTGTCAGTTTGATTAATCATTCTCTGCGTATTTGTGACGTCACCATCATTTTGCACTTTGCATTCACAACCATGGTTCGGTGGTTTTCATGTGAATGGTTTCAATTTTCGCCACAGGTGGCGCCAATCGCCGCGTGTCTTGCAAAGACCTGGGAGGAGGCGACTGCCAGGGATGGTTGTGGAAGAAGAAGGAAGGGCACGGCCTGCGTCAGGGCAAGTGGGTCAAGCGGTGGTTTGTGCTCAAGCAGCACAATCTCTATTACTACAAAGACCCCGAGGTCAGAGTTCAGTCTCTCATCGCGCCCTTATATGGAGTGCAGTGTTTGTTGTCGTTCAGGATCAGAAGGCGGCTGGTCTGATTCACCTGCCCGGATTCCAGATCTCCCCAGCGCCGGAAATCAAGTCAAAGAAATTGTGAGCTCATTTCTGACTTGATGGTTGTGTTGGTCACGTGATCTCGATCTCTCAGTGCCTTCAAATCACATCACCCCGGAACGACGTTCTACTTTGCGGCTGAGCGCCAACCTGATCTGGCGAAATGGATGAACAAAATGGGGCTGGCGGCCATTGCTCTGGACACCAGTCACATGGCCAGCATTGCAGGCTTCAAGGTTCACGACCCCAACCTTCCGGGAATGGGTGAGTGAGTGCGCTGTAGTGGGGATGTGTTCCAGTGGTGCGTTTGCAGACGCTGCGTACTACAGTCAGAGTGAGAGTGAAGAGGAAGACAACACGACCCCTTCCCAGTCTTCCCCCGGGAGCCCCATGTCCACCAGAACTAGGTCACCTCCCTCAGAACCCAGTTCAGACTCGAAATCACTCTCGACCTCACTGCACTTGATTGACACGGATGAGAGTTGTTCCGAGGGCGCCTGTGCTCCTGACCCCGATGACCTTTTGCGAAGACCCTCTCACGGGGAGCTGCATCACTTGTATCGCAACATCCGCAGCGCCAACCTCAATATTGATGGCATCGATATACACGACCGCAGAGCGAGTACCATGGCCCCGACAGTCCGTCTGCACATCCGGCACAGTGATGAACTGCACTTGGGACGGAGGCTGGCCAGTCTGCAGCGCACGCTCAAGGTCAGCCATTGTTAAGCGATGTTAAATCGTGAGGTATGTGAATGTTGCTGCAGGACAAAGAGCAAGAACTTATGACCATCGAGGACATGCTGATGAAAGAAATCGTTCTCGCTTCTGATCTGCATAGTTTTTCCGAACGACATCCCAGCGTCCGAAAGCGCAGGGCTGGCGAGCCCAGTTCAGAGTCTCCCAGGTGAGCAGCGACCTTTTGACCTCTTGACGTCGTCACGTTTATCTTTCCGTATTTCAGTGACGAGGAATTTGAGGCGTGATATTGGCGACGTGTTCTCCCACAGATCTCACTGAGTTTTTACCTTATTGATTTTTCTCAGAAATGAAAAAATATATTACAAAGCAGAAATAACAGAAATTAGCTCGTATTTCTTGGGAATTATTTTTCGAGGTCAAATATATTAATGACAGGGCGGGTTTTTATATCAGAACAAAATATTTCTAATTTTACTGCCATATTTTGTTTTTTGTTTGTTTTGTTTTTTCTGTGAACACTGAAATATTATGTGTGTGAATTTTTATCAATGTTTGAGAGAGAGAATGTTTGTTGCACGTTATTTTGTTATTGAACGATGTTGTTTATGAATTATGATAAAAAGTGATTATGTGAATATTGTTCTATTGTTTTCACTTGTACAAACTGCGCAGTTTAACTGAGGCACTAATATGACACTGTTAAGTGTTGAAGTGCTGTTAAGCACCATTTATTCATTCATACATGCACAGTTTAACTATTATTAATGTGCTGCAATTGTGGTTTAAATTTAACATAAATACATTAATTTTAATATTCAACATCGAACCATAAAACGAGGTAAAAATGTTAATCATAACGCATTTCATCCCGGAATTCATCGTGAATCATAACGCACTCATCGCTTGCCGCCAATTTGTCCTCATTCGATTGATCTCGCGTCAAAAGCTCAATTCTTCGATCCGAAATAACGTTTCATTATTGTCGCATAGAGATGACACTTACGATCGACACAAACCCCCATGTGGCGTCAACAGCATTCAGAATTCATGTGTTCTCGCGTCAACATCATGAAATGCGATATCTCGCTATGCTTTTTGCATGAGATGAACGCGGAACATGTCACGGCGCCTTTTTTGAGTACATTTCATTCTGCAGGCAGGTCCGCACAAGATATTCTAAAATAGATCGTGGAAAAAGGACCCAGTATTTTTAATTCATACGAAAGCTGCGTGGAAATAACAGCAACGAGAGATGGTTGCTTCGTCTGAATGAGCAATGATGTCGATTAGGCAGACTTCTTATATGAAGAGCAGGAGCATTGTGAGGTCAAGACGTTCGCCTCCGGGAGGTATTCATCTGGGAGGTTTCCATCAATGTCCAATTAAGTGTATCCAGTTGAAGAGAGATACCTCGGAGGGGGGCCGATTGCCTTCGGGAACTTTCGGCTAATTCCGGCATTCGGACTTCCACGTGTTCGGCTTTGAAGATGAAATCGAATCTTTCTCGTGCGTATGTGTTGTTTGCTTGTTGTCTATTTCGCGTATTTTTTTGGGCGAGTGCGGGTTTCGAGCCGATTCACTTGCGCTTGAGTTCGTTGGCGCTCATCTCGAAGGCGAATATTCTCTCAGAGTCACGTGATTGCAGCAGACGAAATTCACGCGCGAAATGCAGACACGCTGCCCCTGGACATGCGGCTGCAATGCAACCGAGGATGTCACGTGCTCACCCCCTAACCCCCCGCTCAGACTGATTCACTGTTATAAATCCCTCAGCTATATCACTCTGTATACGACCAGTAATCTCATTGCCAATCATACCGGTCACCATCTTCATGGTTTGCCAGGAAGGTATTGTGCGTAAGTTTTTGTAGATAATTATACCATGCAAGTACCTGTGAATCCACACTGAATTCAAAGTCCGAACCGTTTATTGGTCAATGACAGCGCATGCTTGTTGGTGATGACTCTGAGCATAGATAACTATTAGTAATTGATTGCCGTACACGCATTAATGACAGCCACTAATGTAGTTTAATGAGCATTGCCTCGCTGTATATTATTCACGCAGTTCGCAATTGAACCTTCAGCCATTGTTAAATGAGCCGAAATCCTCTTCATTTCCGCTCGGCATTGTTCGGCAGCATTCGGGAACTTCCGACGTCCGAATCCGCACTTACGGGTTGCGAGTGTTGCTATAAATCACATGTATCAGCCCTATTCGGATGACTGAGGCTGCAGTGAGTTTGCCCTCGGTCAACTATGGCGACCAACAGAGAAGGTTGAAGCCGTCAAACAGACTGAGATTCAAGCAAACACTCTTGCTTTCGCCTACATTAGCACTATTGACGATGGTGGTTCGTTTGAAGGGCGGCGCAGATGGCCCTCAGTCGGACGCTGATCGCGCCTCCAGTCGACGCTGAGACCCCAGCAAATATGCTCCGTTGATTTAATCCTGCGAGAACACGAGCGTCATTGTATTCGCAACCACATGCACCGACGCGTGCAGCCGAAACTTGCTTCGTGAATTACTTCAGCTCATCAATTTTACATCTGAGGATCTCGGCCAAATCACACTCGCTTCTCCCCAGATGTCCTCCGCTGAACCATAATTGCAAGGATACAACCCAGATCCCGTTGTCTTCCCTCGGGCAATGTTTTTGGTGCCAAACTGCATGCCGAGTTTATGATGTCGCGTGTCTTGCAGCTTCTGGCGCCGTCGATGCAGGAGTAAATTGGAATTATTCGAGACACATGTGAACGAAGGAGAAGACTGAGCTGTCTTTTCATTCAAGCAATGGGAGTTCAAAGGACGAACAAGAAGCGAAAAGGTACGCAGATCATGCTGTTCACTGCCGTTTATTTGCATGCTTCACAACATTGCTATATTTCAATAATCTTCTTGTTTTTTCGTCGCACGAATTTTTCCATTCAGCCACCGATCACATCATCATTGTAGACCTTTGTTATAGCTGAATAGCCAACGTCAAAGTCTCAAACACGTAAAAGGCCATTGAACTGAATAAAATATATGGCTGTCACGTATAGTTATTGGCGGCGAAATTTATGCTCCCTGGCATATTGGCACTCATTTGCGGCCCATGTTCAGTCTCATAAATTCATTCATTTTCCACAAAAGTCGAAATGAACGACAGTTATGAGCGCCAGTGGAGCTATTGTTCTGCATTAATATATTTAGCAAACAGATCAATATAATGTAGCAATTCAACTGGCTTGATTAATTCAAGAGATTCGATGCAATTTCTGTGGCTTGTGTTATCGAATTACGTCACCACTAATCATACGTGAATCGGTGCTGTAATTCCCACGCAGTCCCTATAGGTCGATTTCATAATTCGAGGACACAAAAGATGTTCACAAAAGAGTTCTGTTCGCTGATCTCATGAATATGTTGACATTTCAATGTTCTGGTGATGATGGCGGTCTGTAAATGGTATTCTTGTTTACATTGCAAATGACAGTCGTTAGAATAATCGACGAGGGCCCGTTTCAATGAAACCCAAATCCCTTCCTGGAACAAGAAACTGGTCGGTCTCTGAAGAGGGGCGAGTATTGACCTTGCGTCCGTCGAGATAGGGAAACCTAAACGAAAGATCAAAGCGGGCATTTAACATGCAAATTGTACAAGATCAATCACATTACGACAAAGACCGCCATTTGCATCCCGCGCAGTTCGCCCAAGTACAAACCACGTGACCCACCGATCTCCCGCGAGGTGGCGCTTGTTGCGTTTGACATTCGAAAGCGGAATTTCGTTAAACTCAATCAGACGTTTTTCCTTCTTCTGATCTATTACCATAAATAGCTAAATTCAGCCGCATTCAATATTTATGATATTTGCCCACCATATCGCATACTAATATTAGTTCTCAGCAAGTATCGAACCGTCGGAAAAATCAACACCCATGTTTTCTGGCGTCTAAGTCTGTATAGGGTTAATCTATGGGAGAGGGGTTCTTAACGTGAACAATTCAAGATTATCGTGACAGGTCGGTAATGAATGGTGAACATGTTCGATGGCTGCAGTCGGATTGTTTCCACCTCACAACTTCTGATTAATTTCAGACACTTGCACAAATTAGCTGAGAAAACAGAATCGATAGATCTAGGAGTGGCGATAATTATTTAAGCTGCGTTGTTTCGCTCTGGGCAATAAGGTCAAAGTTCAGGCAGATTTATACCAACAAAACTGACGACAGACAACTGCGTTTGTTAATGAAGCCACTGATCAGAAGAAATTAAAAGTTCAATCACAATAAACACACAGAGATACTAAATGTCCACAATGTAAATAGTTTATTATAGTAATACCCCCCGCCCCCTCATAGAGTACTAGTATAACCACTTGCTGTGGGATCTTATGCGTAATTCCTTTAGACGTAGGGTCATGACATCATGACTGTCGTGATCAAAGCCAGTTGAGAAATTGCCGCCGGGTCTGAAATTCGAGTTGAAAACATTTCTGGTGTAAGTCTCACGAATGAGACTACGAACCGCAAATCACAACATGTAAAGTGATCTGCTGGCGTCTGGAAGCGGAGTCTCCGGTACAGGCGAAGGTTTCATTGTTATTAGTTTGGATATCGGATCTGCACCTGGAGCCCCTCGTTCCGGGTCGAGGGATGTGCATGAGACAGAACAGGGGCGGGGTATGAAATTACCTGGATTTGTCCGCTTGCCATTTTGAAAGCGATCGATCCGCGGCCCCATGGTTGGCCCTATTCACCCATTGATGGCCCAATGATGGCCCCATGGTTGGCCCAATTGATGGGCAGATTCATGACCCCATTGATGGCCCAATTGATGGGCAGATTCATGACCCCATTGATGGCCCATTGATGGCCCCATGGTTGGTCCCATTCACCCATTGATGGCCCAATGATGGCCCCATGGTTGGCCGTATTCACCCATTGATGGCCCAATGATGGCCCAATGATGGCTCAATGATGGCCCCATGGTTGGCCCTATTCACCCATTGATGGCCGCAATGAGGTTCCCTTTGACGGCAATGAGCTGCACTGCAATCACGTTCCACTTCCGCGATTGCCGTCGAAGCCTGCTGCAACTGACTGCAATGCGGGGTGCGCTTCTGTTTGGGACGTTTTGATCCATCTTATGTCAGAGAAATGAACTCCGAAGGCCATCGTCGATGAGGAGGAGAGGACGCTTAGATGGATGGGAAAGAGGCCGTGAGGAAGAAGGCTGCTGGCCGAATCAATGATCCACAAGTTTATTCTCGAAAAGTCGCTTTCATGTTGATTGGGTCTCAACAGAAGATTTTGGCGCGAAATTCATCTTCCTGTCACGTGCTTCCGGTTCGTGATTTTGTGATTGAAGCGATGGATTATGGGATCGATTGGGACGCTGGGTTAAGACGCCTGAGTGCGTGCCCCGAAGCTCATGAGCCAACCTCACGCAATCACTTGGTTCCACTGGATACGGGGTGAACACGGAGTAGGATTCCACTGTATCCGATTCGGATTAAACACGTTTAATCACAACTTTCTCATACGGGTCTTTTTTTTTTTTACTATAACAGGGTTGCTTCGTAATCAATGACGCAATTAAGAGTGGTCAGACACCACTTGGGAATTCAGGGCATGGGGGTCGAGTACTTAGGTGCAGTTGCAGATCAATCACCACAGGTGGGCTGCTTTTAGTATAATTAAGAGCATTCTTCTCTGCTGAATAATCAAATATCTCACCGACCACTTAAGGTGCAGTAGGTGACTGATAAACTTCAATCCTCACAGATCTGAATATCTCAAACAACAACCCGCCCCCTTCCTATCATTACGTAATCGCCGGATTTCCAGGTGCTTCCCGTTCCGCGAGGGCGTTGTCGTAGAATCCACAGTGCGCCAATAAAATCCATCGTTGGCAACAATTTACAACTCCGCCCGATGACAGATGGCAATCGCGTAGATCGACCGCCTCTTCTCGCTGACATCATTGAACCCCCCCCCCCCCCCATCCCCTTCCCTCGTATAGCGGGTTTCTTCATAAAAATACACCAAATTTAATCTCAGGGAAAAACCGGCTTTGATGGAAAAATCTTAATAATACGCCTATCGAGTACTTGGTATTCCGTAATGAAACCTCGCTCGCAGTTACAGTTTTATAATTGAATTTATACATATGTTTCACTTTCACAAAACTATCTGAACATCTGTTTAAAATTTCCAAATATTCCGAATCTGCAAGATTCTATCTCTGTTTTTGTTGTTTATCTAACGCACGTGCTTTTTGGCTCCTCCCCCTCATTAGCATATGGTGACCCAGTGCGCCTGCGCGGTGGCAGCAGTCGAGGTTCTTCAGCATGGGATCAGAGCGAGCAGACGGCATTCGGCAGAGCGATGGATGCAACGGTGCTCGCTTTGCCCGCTCTGCTCGCCATCGGACTCTATCTCAATACTCTGTCTGCTGACTTTGCCTACGATGACAGGTAAGTGCCTTTGTTTACCCTTGTTTCTGTTGCGAAGCGGCTGAAACCTGCCACCCCTCTTCCGACTCAACGCTTGATTCGGATGCAGCCAGCGGGCCTGTCAAATGGCACAGCCTGATTCAGAGCTCTCAGCTTCTCCGCGGGATGCCTTTGCATCTCTGGGAACTGCAGTGATGTCGTTGAGTTGGTGCGTTACAATTACGATGACCGGTTTCTCCCCGGTTACTGTTGCTCCATTCGCGTTCAGTTTGTGATAACATGTGTTGTTTACATTTTGTACACGTGTGCGCCTGTGAATCAAAACAAATCGCGGTTGAAACGATGAAGCAATTCGTTATAGCGTTTCAATGAAAGCTCATTGAAGAAGAGGCCATCGCTGTCATTCTCTCTCGCGGTTTATAGACCCTTGCAACGTTGTATCTGTCTCGCATAAACCGCTTAGTGAATTTATGGCAGGCTCGTTCGACCCTATTCGGATCGGCATAACTTACACGGTGGTTAATCTCGAAGTGATTTCGTCGTAGTTAATGGTTGGTCGTCTGACCCGTTGAGTTTCCTCGTCGGTTGTGATCTCATATGAATAAAGTGTCGATTAGCTCTTCTTCCCCTGCACATCATATGAAGTGTGGTTGCGTAACTCAATTTGGGCAGTCATCGCCCCTTTCAATATGTCCATCCCTTTCGCCTCGCAATGGTCGTATGTATTATTATATTCTATCAGAATGTATCATTTCAGAACATTCTGAATCGCGAGCTTTAAATTTCCAAGCGTAGATTATATCTTAAGCATCATTGTGGATCTGCTGAGAAAACACGTCTGATCGAAATCAAGCAAAACATCGCAGATCCGATCTGTCAACACAAGCTTTCAATTTGCTGGTACGTGGATTACGTTAGCAACCCTTGCGCGGCCTCATTGGTCAGTGATTGGTCAGTGATTGGTCAGTGACTTGCGTCTAACTGTCGATAAGCGACCCGCCTATTCTGGTTGTGCTAATTCTGAAGTACCCTCCCCGTTGCTAATACTATATACCAAACGTATACAGTTGCCTATTGGGGCTAATTTTTCTCTGTTTTTTCTCTCTCGTGCCACTGAGCACGGAGCAGAGGCAGGTAGAGAGAGACCTGTTCAATGCAATCAGCAAAGGTTTGCCACAGGTGCTTAATGAACATTGTATGCAGCTGCATGTCGTGTGTTTCTCTGGATTTACGGTCGGCGTCTTTGGCTTCGTGTGTCGTCGAGTGTTCGCTCTTGAGATACCGGAAGCAACAGTCCAAGCGCCCTTCAAGTCGCCTGCTTCTCATCGCGCGCATGCGTCTGAACAACAACATTCTCCGTGTTCACATCGCGCGGATCCAACGGGAAAAAAAACCTACAATCTTTCAGCACTTTTATTGCTGCCGTAGCGTCTCGTATGATGCGGCTACTGGGGTATCAAATGAGACTGGAGAGAGGTAGATACGTAGATAACAAGCCACACGAGAGATAGATAATCTCTCCAATGATCTTCTGGGTGGGTTGGGGGAGTAACCGTAGCAACAGAATTAGCGTATGGAGCTGTCAGCGGCATGTGTGTTGCGGTGGTTTTGTATCTTTCGTGTCCTTGGAGGTCATCGCAGGATGACCTCACCTGGGGCGCTCATTCGCTGGTTTAGTGCAACACCTTTGATCTCCACCGCTGCGCACAGGGGGCGCTGCTGAGCGGACTCTGTTCCAAGAGGAGGAGCAGGGTGTTGCTGGCATTCCGAGCAACGTCTTCTGCGATGTTTCAAACATCGTTCCATTCCATTTCGGATTGTTTATCGGCGCAATCGACACCTCCCCCCCCCCCCTGCCCTCTGGCGCTGTGTGCTACTATGGCTACTATACTTGTAGAGTAGACTTCGGTTGAGCTCCGGTTTCACCTGCCAGGCAAATGGTGGAAACAAAATCCCATTATCACACTATACTTGCAATTGAATTATAAGCAAAACAGTTGAATGATTTGATTGAATTGATTCAACCAATGGATTCCCGAATGTTAGATGTAAATCAATTTGAAATTTATAATTGAAGAATAAAATTAAGTGGCTACGATTCTAATTAGTCACTATCCAAATAATTATGTTAATTGGGTGAAATCAAACGAATTTCGTGATTTCGTCATCTTCATGTTCATTTGCTCTCGTGAGATATGAAAACACGAAGAATGTTTATTACAGCACAGAAAAATTGAGTGAAGTTCTAACGCGATCCTAATCAGAAAGAGACGCGCGTCTTCTGCATTTTTCTCACGCCACAAATACATGCAAATACACGCGCACCATGTACACTTCTATTCTGGGCCGGAGATGGCTATAGACGGCCCCCGGGCCCTCAAAGGCGGCCCTCAAAGGCTCTGCGTTTGATGCCTCTCTCCGCAGATGACTTATTGGCACTTTCCTTTGTTTTGCTTAGCTCCTCCGTGCACTTGCCTCCGCTCTCCTCCACAAGACACAAATCTCTGAGGTATTCCCCCAGGAATCTTGTTCCCTTGGTGTAGACACGAAGGCGATTCAGCCTACAGATTGTAGTTTTTTCAGGTGTACAATGGTCTCACGTTGCACCACGTGGTCGTGTTTACCTGGCTGTTTCAGTGTCGGCTGCCTTTCGCCAGCGTGCGATAAACAAGTCAATGTCTGCGTAAACTGTGATGCAAGTAATTGCAGCTATTTGTAATGAAGCCACTGCGAAGTAATCGGCGCCTGCGCACTGGTACCAATTGGTGGGACATGTGTTTACACGTGCGCGTAACATTACCCAGGGTGCACTGCGAAATCTCCGCTCAGATCGAAGTGAAAACTAATTGAGGCGCGGAGATGTAGGATTTATTGAAAGTGACATCGGCCCGCGGCTTCAGCTGGCCGCAAAGAGCGAACGCACCTCTCCGGAAGAAGAAGCCCCGACCATTACCCAGACTGCCCCTGGCTGAAGATCGCTCGCTGATAATTCTCGCGTCGATTTTTCGTTCTCTTTGATGTTTGTTGCTCGGTTGTGTCAAATGCAAAAAGGTCCGCTTTGTGTCTGTTGCTGGCGATGGTAAACATACCTGTGGATGCTCAGCTGATGGAGTCGATGCAGGACGTCTGCCTTCAGATCAAACGTTCAAGGCCAGCAACGTTATATCCCTCTCCCCTGCTGCTCAAGGTGTTATCAGTGTGATAAGAGTCTCTCCTCTTGCGTTTTCATCTCTTGCTTCTGATGATGTATGTACTCCGCCTCGGTTACTTCAGCTCCGGAAGATGACGAGCTGTCAGTTGCTTTGAAATCTTCCCTCCACGGAGATAATTCTCTCTCTTTTTGATGGGGATAAAACGGAAGAAAAACAGCCAACTAATTCCGGGCGTCGATGGCGCATGCGTGGATTATTCATGAATAATTAATCAAGCGACTCTTGCCGTTTTGACTTTCGGCTGTCGGTCGTAAATAAACACATCACTGATTTACGTACATTTTGGCAAGTGTTGAACTTCTCTTCGCCTCTCCTCCGTCTTGCACCTGTGTTTTGGCATTCCCAGTAATCACGTCCGTTGTATTGTTCTTCACGTGTTCCTTGTTTCCGTTGCTTCGCGTTTGATCCGCGGAACATAGAAATCGACTACCAAAAGGGCATATTAAAAACCGCTTTACTTCTGCATAACAGGTCACATCTGTTGGACACAAGATGGCCGGACGGAGCGGACATTTTGTGTCCAGATGTAGCCTTTCGTGAATTGAGTTTAAATAGGCTAATACACCTCCTCTCTTGCGTACATCTGCGTTTCGTTACTCGTCTCGGGTCTCTTAGCAATCGACATATAAACACGGCGGCCTTCTTCTGGCTTCTGCTCAAATACTTTTGCGTTGTAGTTTGGCAACACGCGCTTTTGATTAGCGGTTTATTGCAAATAAAACTTAAAACGACCTGTAAATAAATAGCACAGCACCATAGCACCGGAGTACGTGTCATCGCGGCACAATGGCTGATGACGTGCCTGGGCGTGTAACCTACGAGTGCATTGCATGTGGCATTGAGAGCCGTTCATAATACGCAATTACGAGGCTATTATCGTGCGAATAACCTGTAATTTGAATCCTTGTGCTTTAATGACACTTTTAAGCCTAAAAAGGGGCGATCGCCTTTCGTGGCTTCCCTTTCTGAATTAGCGTCGGAAATCAATTTGCACCACACGAGTAATTGACAGGTCGAGATCTAGGTCAGGTGACGTGGAATCTGGGTCATGTCAATTATTCGGTAATTCCTATGTATACTTATATGTGAATTGATGGTTTTGCCTTCTTTTCGACAGTCGTGCCATCCTGAAGAATGCTGACCTACATCCGTCGTCTCCGTTGTGGAGCATATTCCTCAATGACTTCTGGGGAACACCTTTGACCCACAGCGGCTCGCACAAGTCGTACCGTCCGCTGTGCGTCCTATCTTTCCGCCTGAACTGTGCGCTGGGAGGCCTCCGACCCTTCGGCTTCCACCTCTTCAATGTCGCCCTACACGGCGTCGTCAGCGCCCTCTTCAGTCACGTGGCCTATCAGCTGCTGAACCGTCGCCGTTGGGTGGCCGTCTTGGCTGGAGCCATCTTCGCTTCGCACCCCATCCACACCGAGGCTGTGGCCGGCATCGTGGGACGCGCCGACCTGCTGGCGTGTCTCTTCTTCCTGCTCGCCCTGCTCTGCTACATGAGGTTCTGCAAGCAGAGGGATAAACCAGGGACTGCGCTGACGTCATCGTGGGGGTGGTTCAGCGGGATGGCAGTGTGCACGTGCTGTGCTATGTTGTGTAAAGAACAAGGCGTCACTGTACTCGCCGTATGCGCTATCTACGACGCTTTCCTGCACTCCAGGATTTCATTGCGTGATCTCAGCAGGATTTCCGTGCAGGTAATTGATTCCCACGTGACCACCACCGGGGCCGTCTCATTGAAACCCGAAACCACCAGTTTGATGTGATCTGTCAAATGTGTCAACGGTGATGGGTTCATTGAGACGAACCCCAATTCTAAGGTCGAATGTTCACCTCAAAATATTTCAGGGTTAATTTTTATGAAGGAAAAAAAAAAGAGAGAGGGCATATTTAATGAATGAAGCGTTGACTTTCCACTCCTGATGCGCTTCGCTGAGCATCGTCGTCATTTAAGTGCATATTTGCACTCACGGCGTGATGAGTGGAGCAGGTCTTCCTTTTCATTTGCGTGAATTACGATCAGTTCTCGATGGCCACCTGAGTCGACTGCAGCAATCAAAAGCAGCTTTTGTGCTCGAAATGTTATTTTCCAAAAGAATTTTAAAGACGAAACGCGAAACAGCAGAGAACAAGAGAAGAAAAAAAGCGAGGTATAGGAACATCAGTCTTTGAGCATACATTGCGGAGATGCTGGTAAAAAAAAGCGCATTTCTTGTGTTGGTTCAGCATATATGCAAATGTTAGCTCATTCTTCTGTAACCAGAAACTCCCGCTTTCAACTCGTCAAACGTCAGAACACTTTTTTTTTTCCTCCTCAGCTGCTTTTGTGTTTCTCGTCTGATTGACAGGTCTGCGATCGCAGACTTCTCTTGCGTCACCCCATGTCCATTAGTGCACCTGTTGACCTTTCGATTCCAAATGCTAAAGACCCAGGTGGATCATAATGCACACTGGCGCTCCTATTACATAATTACGTAATCGGTGGGAATCCGGATGAGCGACTTAAATCCCTGCCATTACCTCAGGCCACTTTCGCTCTTATAAGAAGTGATCTCTAAATCGGCTTTCCCCTCCTCTTATGTAATCCCCTAGCGGTCGTTCACCTACCTAATGCTTCCTTATGTCACAGCTCCTCTCATCCAAATCAATTTCTAATCTTCTCTCCTAAGATTATCTCTTCTTCAAACAATTTCGAGATCTTTTTTTTTCTCTCTTTCTCTCTTGCATTCCGTAGCCAAGGACCACTAATTAGCAAAACTATCTATTTACGCATTCCTTGCGTATTTGTTGACGTTGAACCTGCACTCACTGACCCCTTCATTGAATTTCGCTCTCGTTGCAGCGTTGCCACCACGGTCTGCTACGGGGCGTCATGGCAACGGGATTCATCGGAGTCCTCCTCGTCAGCCTCCGTGTTTACTTCATGGGAAACAAACCTCCGGAGTTCGCTCCGGCCGACAACCCAGCCTCCGACTCAGACTCAATACTCACTCGGACGCTAACCTTCTTGTACTTACCATTCGTCAACTTCTGGCTGTTACTCTGCCCGCGAGTACTTAGTTTTGATTGGTCTATGGGAGCTATTCCTTTGGTGGAATCCTGTGCCGACCTCCGTAACCTCTGCACTTTGACCTTTTACTCCTTATTTGCATACACCGTCCAATACGTCGCAACCAACATCAACGTAAAACCCGCCGAAAAACCCCACCGCAACGGTCACCACAACGGATTCTGCTCGCCCCCAGCCCCGAACGGCAACCTCAGCAACGGCGTCCCCCGGAAGAGGACCCCGCCTCAACACCAGAGGAGGTCCTCAACCAGTTCCTCTGACAGCGCTGGGGAAGACGCCACCCCAGTTGCATCTGTGCCATCCGCCTCCACCTTCGACTCCCTGCACGTGCTCGTCATCAGTTTCGCTCTGCTCATCTTTCCTTTCATTCCGGCGACAAATCTCTTCTTTTACGTCGGTTTTGTGATCGCCGAGCGTGTTTTGTACATTCCCAGCATGGGGTTCGCGCTTCTCGTCGCTCATGGAGCCGCTTTGATGGCCGAGAAGTGTCCGAAGCGACGAATTGTACACGTGGTCATGGCCGCCATTTTGCTGTCTTACGCTGCGAGGACAGTGCTACGAAACGCTGATTGGCTGACGGAGGAGGCTCTCTACCGCTCAGGAATCGCTGTCAATCCTGCCAAGGGTGAGATTTATCTTCGATTTTTTTTTTTCTCTTCTGAAGAAATCTCGAGTAAAGTAGAGCGCAGAGGAAATGCTTAATGGAGGCCTTCATTAAGGTGCCTGCTTTCCTGATTGCATTCTTTTGTTTTACGAGCGCTTTCTTATCAGTGTTTTTTGCTTTCTTAATCACCGCGACGCATCTTGCTTTTCATTACGCCTCGTTGCCCCCCTCAAGGCACGAATGCAACTTCCGCCTTCATTTCGCTTCAGGCCGCAATTTCAACGCGTCATCATTTTGCCATAATTTACGTACTTTTTCTTCCAAGCGTTGACACAGATGGGGATATTTTTCCATCGTATCTTCATTTAAAGCTTGTTATCTCCGCGGGACTCATTGCCCCTTGCGGTTCACGAGCTTTTATCTTTTAGACCTGATGATGAGATTATGAATTTATGATTCCGGATGAAATCGACGCATCCGTTGAAAAGCCTGTTGCTTCCACCGACCAAAACGAACAACGTAAGAATATCAACCGATAATGCATCAGTTCTCGTATATCGCACGGCCCTCGACCCGTGCATTATTCATCAAAAACATCATCGATTTCTTGGCCTTTTCGCAATTCTCGCTGAACACAATAAGCGCTATTTCACTTGCATAATAAGATCAATGCACGATGTTTTTCCGCCTGAAAACTCAATACACGCTCGTTTTATTACAGGTATTGGCTGATAAATATAACGGACTTTTTTGAAACCAAGTTTTTTTTTTTTTTTTACCTCCCGTCTCGTTCGGCTATTATGCGTCTATGCAATTTGAAAAGGTCAGAGGGGTCAAGTTATTGTGGTCATTGAAATAAAAGGCTCGATGTCAGTCCATTGAAAACATCAAAGACATTATTTGTTTACGCGTATTTCAATGAACAGGGTTATTTATACGAGCGTCGCGTATTAGATTGAATTCTCTGCGTTGATGTCGGTGTTTCGTTAATTTATGGTTGTTGGTTGTTATGTCATCGGGGGTCGCACGTCCTGTAAACGCTGTAAGTGAGGTTGATCGTCAACCATCAATCACCACCAACCGAGGGGTCGTTTCACAAACTCTCAAATCAAGTAGCTCGGAATCGGCGCTCGTTATTCCGACCTTTCGTAGCCTCCGGTGATCGCTTCGTCTGGGGCCAATTTCCGCTTTTATCTTCCCTAATTCCCGCCATTGAAGCGCGTTGAATCCGAAAATCGCGCCGGGCGATCCGTCTCTGTCGACAGACACTCGGCGCGCGACGCTCGTTGAAATGTTGAAATGATCGAGTAGCCGGATTCGATCCTCTTGACGATCTGTTTATGTTCCTTTTGCAGCTTGGGGCAATTTAGCGAACATCCTGAACGGGCAGGGGAAGAGTCAGGAGGCGGAGGCCGCCTACAAGGCAGCGCTCTCCCACCGGGGAAACATGGCCGACGTCCACTATAACCTGTGAGTCTCTTAATTTTGCATAAATTATGATAATCATGTCGACCTCAGTCGGCAAAATGGTCTTTTTTTTTTCTGAGTCGAATGCATTATATTTTTTATCCATTTTCATTCTGTGCCATATTCACGCTAAACTGGGCTCTGATCCTTTCATTCGGAATCGCGTGTCGGCCATAAGCGGAGGTTTTATGCGAATTGCATCTCGTTTGCTTCCCGCATTGTCTGCTGCCGTTGTCTCGTTCTCCTGTTTGCTCGGCGTGTGTTGCGGTGGGCGCATTTCTCTGGTTTCACTGAGTCGTCATCGCCTCATCGATGAGTGCCGCCGCCAACTGGTGCTGTAGTCATAACGCATGATGAACGAGGCGTTGCTTTGTAAATGGCTGCATTATGATGAAGTAGGTCATACGCATGCGCACAGGGCGCTGCTTCGAGTGGTCAGTCATCCATCAACCGGCCAATGTCCGGTCGAGCGATGCCTGCATTCTGCTGCATCAGCGCACGATGTCGCGCGGCCGGGAAATGAGGCTGTCGAGGGGAGATTCACGCCGCGCATTACGAATAGGCTCATGGCACTCATCTAGTCGACCCCTCTCATCATGTGTGTAATATGTGCCATTGTGTATGCCTCCCGACTATTTAAGTTTTACATTAGTGCAGGACTGGAATACCGCTTGCGCTATACAGTTATAACATGCTGCTAGATTGCATGCAGTGGGATATTAATCATGTTATTCATATTTAGAATAAACTCTGGATAACTTTCGGTTTTTCCTCTCCGCTGTTTCACTTGGGACCACGGGTGCAGTTTGAGCTCACCCTCTCTCGATCGATTTGCGCTGACGTAAGACAATTGATGCGAGCATTGACCTCAGGGTCAATAACCCCGCGATCCAATGCATCAATACGCAGTTGATCTTCAAGTTGTCAAATCTGTCTTCGCGTTTGGCGTTGAGAATCGTTTTGCGAGAGGACTGCGATCTGCTTATAAATTTACGAGTGGTGCTGGTTTATTTGTTCTGCGAGTAGCAAGTATGTGTGAAGTCACGTGCTTACCCATATTTTGCTATTAAAAATCTTTTGATTCGCATTTCCGTGTTTGCTTCGTATACCAATTTCGGCGTGCCATAAAACCCGCCTCCGCTTCCAGCGTCCTCGCTTTGACTTTGAGCTCTCGGTTTTATGGCTGGACGAACACACGCCACGCTGGACAATGGTGACGACTGGCTAATTGAAAGAAACGATTCAAGCGATGGCAGTCATTCTGCGTTTAGGCGGCCGCGCTCGGAATTGAGTCGTCCAGGGGGCGTCTCATTGAAAACCATATCTTGCGCCTGAAAAAAAAAAAATACACCCTCGTTAGCGATTACGCAAGCCCTGTGATCGTAATGATGATCGATGACGTCATTATGTTCCTTCTTTTGCAGCGGAATTCTGTATCAAGAGCAGGAAAAGTACCAGGACGCAATCGCCAGCTACAAACGCGCGATTCAATGTCGTCCGAGACTGACGAGTAAGCCACTCGCTCTGTGCGTTCACGTTTTCACATTTTCTTCCCGTTTTTCTTCCCGTTTCAGTGGCGCATTTGAACTTGGGAATCGTGTACTCCGCCGTGGGATTGAAGGCGGACGCCGAAGAGGTTCGTTCATCTCGTTTACCCCATTCCCCGCAATACCCCCATTTACCTCAGATCTACCGGCACTGCGCTGACATCGACATCAGCGGACTGAAGGACCCGCGACTGCACGAAAACACCAAGATCTCCGCTCTGTACAATCTGGGAAGACTTCTAGCCGACCACGACCGCCACCAGGTACGAATTATGCAATCCATCATATCTCATGCATATACCGACGACACCCTCATGAATATTCATTGCATCTCATGAATATTCATGCTTACAGGAGGCTATCGTTGTGTACGAAGAAGCCATCCAACGCCGCCCCGCCCACTACAGCCCGCAGTCACTCTACAACATGATGGGTACAGCTGCTGTACGAAGCGCCGTCCTTCTGTAACCCGTGCTGCTCTTTGCAGGGGAGTCCCACTTCAAGTTGGATCACATCCAGGAGGCTGAGAAGTGGTACAGAGCGGCGCTCAAGACCAAACCCGACCACGCCCCCGCGCATCTGACGATGGGCAAACTCATCCAGCACGAGGTCAGTTATGGGTTGGGGAAGCGAGTTGCTCCCCCGCCGGGGAGATATCCCTTTAAGCAACGCCTGTCAGTTTGGCATTACGAGCCTCGACAATCGTTCTTCACCGAGATGAAGTTTGCAATTCTCTCTGGGGGGAGGGGGGGGGGTTGCGCTGTTTTCTATCTATGGCGTGCGTGTCGAGGGCGGATTCTGCCTCAGATTGACCGGCACTTTTGACCACTCGGGAGATGACCTTTCTTCTTCTTTCCTTTTCTAGGGTGACGTCATCGAGGCGGAGAAGTGGTTTCTCGAAGCGAAGCGATTGGATCCCAAAGACCCGAGCGTGCATCAGCACTACGGTAAATCATAACGGTCTTTTTGAGTGCGTTATGATTTGACTAAGTTGCTTCTCAGGTCAATTCTTAGCGGATTCAGGCCGTTATGACGAAGCGGCCGAACGGTACTTGGAGGCAGTCGAGCTGTCGACGAAAGAAGACTTTGAGCTGGTTTTCAACACCGCAAATGTGCTGAGGTTCGGTTTCAATGATTAATTTATTCCAGCAAACACTCTCGCTTTGTTTCAGGCAAGCAGGGAGAAACCAGGATGCCGAAAAATACTATTACCATGCCACAAGATTGAAACCCAAGGTATGCTAATGAATATTCATGAGCGCATATTAATGAGGCCCCTTGCAGCTTGCCACCGCTCACATGAACCTTGGAGCCATGTTGCATTTCAACGGCAGATTGGAGGAGGCGGAGAAGAGCTACTTAGCGGCGTTGAAGCTGCAACCGGCCGATCAGGTCACTCAGGCAAATCTGCAGAAACTGAGGAACCTTCGTCTGCGCAAGGGCCTCTGATCACGCTAGTCACGGAGGAATCTCTTGTTGTCGATGTTAAATGTCTTGAGGCATGATCAAAGAAAATATTGTGGTGCTTGTATTACGTTTATATCTGCTGATTGGAAAAAGGATCTGATTATGAATATTTGTGAGTTATGCATATTCATGAGCTTCACTTGTGAGTTCTAAGACTGCTGGCTAAAATGTGTTTGTTTTGTTTGTTGGTGATGTTCTCCTGCTAGTCATTTCCTTGCTATTTCTAGGTCACGGTGACCCTAATTCTGCTGTAACCATGGTGATTATTGTTTATGTTTTTCAGTCTCACATTCCAGTTCAATGTTATTCGTTATTTTTTAAAACCTTTCATTTTCATTCTCATTTTCTCTGTAATAATTATAAGCAAATTATTTTCACTGCAACTGTATCTCTCACCGTCGTAACCAACATTTTCATTCAAAGCTCATTAAAAATTATATTTATTGATGAAACAGAAAGTCTTTGTTGATTTCATTGTTGAATTTTCATAAAATTATCTTTTGAGAACAGTGATGGATGGGGACGAATCTCTTGGCTTTCTGGAATCACATTTTAGTTCCAATATTCTCACACCTTTTCCAGGAAATGCTCTCTCATGAGGCATCAAAAAAATCGTTCAGTTTGGTCAGTGCAACCCTTTTTTATCAGCTTCTGTCGGGAAATCCTCCTGTTGGAAGATTTTTCTCTGAACTGAATGACGTCCACAACAATCTCACACACGACCGTTAAGTGGTGCGGAAGGCTTTCCGTTTTCCCCACTTGACATTGCAACTGAGCCTGCTTAGCGTTTAAGCCTACTGTGTGGTGTGTACTCCCAATGACTGGCACCCCACTGAGGATCAGTCCCCACTGCAGTTTATTTGGCGCATCAGTATTACACATTTGGTGTCAGCGATAATTAGCAAAAATATCATTGTCTCTTTAATTAGGAGTGCATAATTAATTTTCTGTTAATCTGGGACAAAGTATCTGAAAGGAATCATAGAAAACGAAGCAATACGAGTAGGAGATCTGCACCGTTGGAGGGTGGAATTGTTGTGAATAAAAGACCAGAAGAGTGATGTGCATGGATTTTTAATTTATTGATATCAATGAGCGTAAATGATAATTAATTCATGCCAGTGCGGCATGTAATTCTAGAGAGAAACAACACTCAACAACACGAAAGGTAAATTTTTCTATTCTGACGATTGCTAGTTGCACACAAAACACATTTGGCTGGAATGTAGTTTTTACACAACGCACACGTATTGCTCATCAAGAACACCGCTAGTTACTCAGCACTAAATCAAACTCTGTCCGACTCAAAAAAAAAAAAAAAAAAAAAAAAAAATTTCAATTGAGAAGTAGAATAAGAAGAACATGCTGCTGGTGTTGCTAACAGTTACCAAGACAACTGAGTACTTAGTATAATTATATACAGGGCTAATATCATGTACACTGAATCACTCTAAACAAGGACTCCTTGGCTACATTTGCGCCAGAGGGAAGCCTGCCCATCATAGCGCTCCAAACGGATCGTTGTGTTGCGGCTGAGGTGCTTGTTGCGGCTGGCCAGCCATCTGCTGCGGCTGTGCTGCCATGAAGCCCTGCGGATGCTGCGGCTGTCCTGCCATCATATTCCACTGGACTGGGTTGCCTGGCTGTGTCCCTCCTCCTGCCATTGACATGGCAGGCATTGGTTGCATTCCCTGTTGGAAGGCGCATTGCATAAAAGGAGAGGGGAAGGGGGCGTACTCACCCCCATTGGGTGCATGGGCTGGGCCATCCTAGGCTGCTGTGCAAAGCCTCCCGGCATCTGACCTTGACCCTGCTGCAAAGCAACGAATAGAAGACGTTATGCAACAGAAGCAAAGATGAAAGCAAAAAGAAATAAAGGCGTCGTCATCTGCCTTTGTTATGGCATGAGAGATGAGCAAATATCTCGCATCCTTCATCAAAGATCCTATGCTAAGATGCACAGCTCTTGTGTTCGCAAACACTGCCGCCTCTGGTGGTCAGAATCAGAACGAATCTGTTTTTTTGTGATATTAAAAAAAAAAAAAAAAAAAAAAAAAAAAATAGATAGAAAGAGGCGGATACGTTGCGAGTGGTGCATCTTGTCATGAGAGAATTTTTGCTTCTCATCCCTTTTTTTCAATTACAACATTTTTCTAATTTAATCGGGAGATAAATTCTGCTTCAACCGAGACAGCAAAAGAAGAGAGAAAGATGTTATTCCAATGAGACAGAAGAAAGATTCACAACCGAGACAAACTCACTAATTAGTGAGTAATTACACCATGTGCATAAACTCCAGAATAAGACAAAAAGGAGATAGGACAAGATAAGAGGAGATAGGAGTGAGAGACTATGAGCAGCAAACGTTAGCAATCTACAATTTGCGCCGTTGAGCTGACCTGTGCGGCTGGGAACTGAGAGGGAGAAGGGGATAGGGAGAGAGGGGCGTTCTGCAAAACAACATCAACAAGCAACGACAGGTGGCTGCATACTGACCATGGAGTTGGAGCCGAATGTGCTTCCGGTGAAGCCCGGTTGGGCCCATTGCTGACCCCCGGTCAGTCCCTTGCGCTCAGGGCTGGCCGTCCACTGGTGATCCATCCTGAGGTCAAGCAAACAAATAAAAAAGTTGAAGAAAAAAAGAAGAGAGATCGCAAACTGACTTTTTAATCTGGTTTGCGCCGCTGTTCATGTTCAGGTTTCCGGCCAGTGAAGCGAGGCTGGAGTCAAGGTCACCGGTGATGACCTTGGACTGTTTCTTTGGTTGAGGAACGTTCTGTGGTTGGCCTGCGTTGGCCTGTGGGGCCATGATGTCTCCAAACGCATCAAAACCTACAACGCAAAACACAATTAAAACGAGAAAGGAAAGCAGAAAGGCATGCACACACACCCTCATGCACACACGTGCACACCCTCATGCACACACGTGCACACTCTCATGCACACATCGCTAAAAGCCTCACACCATGAGGAGGGCCCCATATGAGCTAGGGTTAGCTACAAGCTAAAAGCGTTATAGTGGGGTGGGGGGGTGTAGGAGACTCATGCATCTAATTAACACGCATTAATTAAACGTCAGTGGAGCTAGACACAAAGACAGACGGCAGACCTGGAGCAGCAGCAGCAGACTAGCAGAGCGTCCTGACGGTGGGGTGGAAGTGGCGCCCAGCGACATGTCCAGAGCTACAGAAAAACCCGCAAGTGAAAAAGAGAAGGAGGAGAGAGAGAGGAGAGCGTACTTGGGCCGTAGCCAGGACTGGTGGGTCTGGGAGGAGCAGAGGTCTTGGACATATCCAGGCCAGCTGAAAGAACGCAGAGAAGAGAAGAGAGATAGGGCAGAGACAACGGGAAGATATAGAGTACCGAGTCCAGCGAAAGAGGGGCTGACAGGGCGCTGGTCAGGAGCAGAGGTCAGGGTAAGGTCAACAGCTGAAAGGTCACGAGTGAGGTCACGCAACAACTGAGAGGAACGCACCTGCAGGGGAGGGGGGGTTGGCGGAGGGGGAAGAGCCAAAGTCCAGATCCAATGCGCCTGATGCAGCAGCACAAGAGAAAAAGGAGAAGAATCGTTGAAACGTCATCGCAAGAAATGGAAACGACACCAAAAAGAAAAGGAAATGAACATGCCTCAAATCTACGACAAAATAACACTCAAAAACCGAAATGCAACTCAAAGACACAAAGTAAAACTTAACAAGACAGCATTCTTAACAAAAAAGAGAGAAGAGAGGAGAGAGAGAGAGAGAGAGAGAGAGCACCTGGAAGGGGAGCGGCTGCATTGACAGGAGACGCTGCCGTCTGGCCAAAGGATTCAAACGGAGGAGCTCCAGGAGAAGGATCAATCGACCCAAAGAGATCCTCATCTAAGAGGATATTAGGGGTGAAAAGGTCACAGAGAGAGTGAGAGAGAGAGACGTACCTGGAGGGGGGCGGGTGGCGGAGGCTGCTGGATCCAGAGGCCCTGTTAAGATGAGATTAGATGAAGCTGAGTTAGCATGCAGCAGCAAATGTTATGACGAGGTTAGAACTAAGAAATCAATAAGCATGCACTCAAAGAGGGTTGCGCAGGGGGGACCAAGAGGCGGAGGAGCAGGAGGAGGAGGAGGAGGAGGAGGAGGCTACCTGCTGAGGAGCAAGCGGAGGTGTGGCCGTTGTTAGATCCAAACACGGCCGCAAACTGAGCGTCGCTGGCAAAGTGAGCGTCAACGCTCGATGCGGATGAAGAGGTTCCAAGGCGAGGGGGGCCTACGATAACGCAGTCAACTAAGCACCTAAAACTGAGCAAGTACGCAGAGGCTAGCCTCACCTGCAGAGGGCGCTGCTTGATGGCCGCCCCAGCCGGCCGGCTGTTGGCTGAACGCCCCCCCTGCCGAGGCCGGCTGCTGAGGGGAAGAGAACGGGTTCGCTTGCTGTGCTCCTCCTCCCAGGCCGAGGAGGTCCTCTGAAGGACGAGCGGCTGCCTCAGGGGAGGCGCTGCTGAAGGGGTTTGAGGGGGGCAGGGGGGCGGAGGGAGAGGGCTTCTGCTTGTCGGCCTGCTCCTTCAGCCGATCCAGGTGGCGCTGTTCCTCCTCCAGGATCTTCGCCTTCTCGTCCTCCGTGACGCCAGAGGCAGACGACATGGATGCATTGTGGGAAACCTGTGCAGCCGACTGAGATGCAGCTGCGAAGGAGGTGACTGCAGCTGCCACGCTGGCTGGTCTGAGAGGAGGTGGAGTGAGAGTGAGGCGTGCAGTGAGGCGCTGGTGACTCACTTGTCTCGGCCTTTCTTGCTGCTTTCTAGCGATTTCAAGTGTTCCTCCAAAGCCTCAAGCAGAGAGGAGGGAGCCTGGGAAGGTCAAAGGGCATAGATCAGTGACCTTTCACCTCTACACTTAGTGAAGCAGGCAATTTAGCACTCTTAGAATCAGGGTGAAATCAAACAGATTGGCTGTCACCGGAATCGTTTCTGCACACCAAAGAATCAAAGGAAACCATCTCTGATATCAAACAGTGTTCATTGGTTAATCTCGCTTAATTACAGAGCTTCAACGCAACGACTCACATCCGGGTCTAGCCCCACATCCAAAACCTAAAATATCCCAAAAACAACGAAAATGAATTGTGAGTGAAATACCTGTTCCTGAGGCAGAGGAAAGATCGGCTCATTAAAATATGCACAGTCATTTGGAGTTCAATTTAAAAGGTGCTTACAAGAGATGGTCCCCTCGATCAGGTATTTACATTCAGTTTTTTTTGCTTTAATCACTTTTTAAATTCTGTGTAAATCCATTGAGATACAATATGTAGTCTTTATTCCAATTTTTGCTGCATAAAAACACAGAATCAAAGTGAAACTGACCTTGGCTAGGTCAGGTATATCTCCTTTGTCAATTCCAACGCTCTGAATGATGAAAGAAAAATCGGAATTAAATTAAACGAAACTGCAAGTGAGAGAATGTCAATTTCAAAAGCAGAAAATTTGAAAAAAAAAAAAAAAAAAAAAAAAAATATAGAGGAAAGAATAGAAAAAAAAAGGCAACAACATTCTACGGAAGCAAAGAACGGAATGAAATCGGAAGCAATATTTAGACGGGAGCAACGTCCTCTGACTGACCTCTGGGGGCCTCAAAGGGAATATCTCCAAAGGCTCTACATAAATCACATGAAAGCGTATAATAATTTGCATAATTGGGGGAAGGTGGGGGGGGGGGGGAGGTGTTACATAANTCATGATCGTTGCAAATTCACAAGCGAAATAACTTTTTGTGTGGACTTTTTGTCATTAATTGCTCGGAAGTAAATTGGTTGCACGAGCGTCGGTCGCCCAGAGGCACAAGCGAGCGCAATTAGCGCCATGTGTGACTGACCGAGAAGGTTGATGATGCCGTCGTTGTAACAAGCAAAGAGGCGAATGAGGTCTTTGAAGAGGAGCATAAAAGCAGCGTTGATGACGCCGTTGGTCAACTCATTCGGAGTGACCTGCAAAGGTCAAGGTCATTCATGGCGCTCAAGGTGAACACAGAAGAACTTACGTCAAACTCAAGCAAAGAGTCCAACTGAGACTGAAGGGTGGGAAGAGATTTCAGCAACTGAAAGTAGGTCACAGGGTCAGCAAAGGTCAGGGTTCAAACGAGGCTACTGACCTTTTCAGTGGGCATCGTCCTGAGCAGGCCATCCTCTTTGCTATCAAAAGAAAAAATATATTAGGTCATAATGCAGAAGAGTGTGAGATAAGGTCAGAGGTCATGGTAGGGGTCATGGTCATGGTGACCTCCCAATCAGTGAGGTCATCGCCTCCAATTAGACATCAGAGGAGGTAGTGCTCATCCTCATAGACTTCCTTATGAACTCATGCTGCTTACGCAAAAGGAGAAGGAAGAGGAGGAGGGGGGGGGGGACGCACAATCAATACAGGGATAGTGCATCACGCCCTGCTGCAGGCAGCGAAATCAATAGTGTTACACTGCAGCTAGAACAGAGGAGGAGGAGGAGGGGGAGGACGAGAGGGAGGAGGAGGAGGAGGCAAGTATTGAACATTTGGGTTGTGGGGGAGGAGACCCAGTGAATGTGCAGCACATTAAATCAAACTTCAGTGCAGCACATTGAGTGCAACTTCAAAGAAAACGAGGCCAGGCGTCAAATCAATCATTTCTAATTGTGGACAAGTATCTGGGTCAAGAAATGATCCCACTTCAGAGCACATTGTTGCGCTGAGAGCACACAACAGCACACGTGTGTGCCACACCAGTGAGGAGGAGGAGCACACGAGCGTTGAGGTTCTCAGCCAAATGACGCTGGTGGATTAATTATTCAGGGCAGAGGAACAATCGTCCCACGTCCAATAGATGGCCAACATTGATCAACGACGTTTACAGCAAATGAATTATTCAATCTTTGAGATGAATGAAAACACTCAGTAAATACCCAGACAATAAATAACATTCGCTCTTTTGAGGCAATCACGACTTTAATTAAAAATTGTGAATTTGAAACAATGAGGACGTAAGAAACCACTGACCCTCGCTTGACCTTGCAGAAGTCGAAAGCCATTGAGCGGTAAGCGAGGCTCTTCTCGTTCAGGTACTTGGAGTAACGCCTGATGTACGTGGACATATCATAACCTGCTTGGGAAGCGGCAGTCAGAACAAAGTCATTCAAAGTACCCCTAACCTTGAACTCCTTGTTTGTCGAGAAAAGTTCCGAGACTAAAAGTACAGTTATTAGATGCCAGGTATTGGGTGAAGCGCTGGAAAAAAGAAAAAGAAGAGTAAAAGAAAAGCATTGGGGAGAGGGATGCATACCTCATTTCCATAATTCATGAGATTGTGGATTGTGACGAGCGCTTTAAAGGTCACGACCCAATGGTGACTTTGGGTGCGCTCAATCAGGAGATTGGCCAATTGCGGAATCGATACATTTGGTTCGTTTGTGCAGGCGATTAAATCTGAAAGAAAAACAGAAGCATATCATTAATCTGTTGAATCAACTTCTCAAGGTGAAGAGTTTCGTCTCCTGTTGTTGACTTTGTGATCTGCTGACTTTGCAGTAATGCAAACATTCTATTCAACCATGTAAAATAAATCAACCACTAACTGACGCTAAACCACATGGCGGTTGTCATGTCATAAACCACATGGCGGTTGTTTCATTGAGAAGAGGCTTTGATGTATCATATAAAAATGGGCAAACAATGGAAGTTCCTAGACTAAGTATCCTTTGTGGCTCTCAATACTTGGGCCGATTAGTCATCACTCCTCAGACGTACGTGGCATCATGTAATATTGTTTAGCGATATGTTATTTTGAGAGAGGTAAAATAAGCAAAAACACAATCCTCACGAGATATGCTCGTTTTGCCAGACTACAAGGTGCTGGGCACGTGAGCAGCTGCTGGTCATGGAAGAGGAATCAAACCTCCAATCGGCCCGTCTATTATAAACGCACTATCTGTCATACGCATAAAACTTTCAACTTAGCAACAATATTACAACAATATTACAACAATTAATACAACATATTCAGTGCAGAGATTTGTATCCACAAATGAGGGACATAATGAAACATAATTGCTGCTGGAATAATGAATAAATTCAAGCATATTCTTAGCTTTAGTTCAGTGGTAGAATGTTGGACTTTCAAATCCAAAGGTAAGGTGTTTGATACCCCATGGGTGACAACATATCAAAGTACTGTCTTTTAGGAATCCGTGATGTGCCGGTAACGAAAGTGCATTTATGCAAACGGATATTTCAGGCACATTTGTAGGCTTAAGTTACTGTTAACGAGGAAGTGAAAAAAACCACCAAAAACTTCCTCAAAGCATCCTATTAATCTCTTTCATTTGATCGTTTTCGGAGCAAGAATGAATTATTAGAATGATATTACATAACTTATGTCCTCAATTCTGCCTGTGAACCATTAATCACTTTGGGATACACCCACTTTTCTGAACTTGGGAGAAAAAGAAGAAAAAAAAAACCAACAAAAAAACAAAACAAAAAAAGAGAGTAAAATATGCTTCAAAACACAGAATTTACATTTCAGAGAGTGTGGATAATGTGGTAAGATGGAGATTGATAAACCTAACACGTTCGACTAATACTGATATTGAGTGATAACCAGAGATAGGTCAAAGGTCATCATTTGACAGGTTTCCAATGTCGCTTTGACAGGTGTCAAAATTTGGTCCCGTGCGAGGAGCAAGCAAAATAAACACAGTAGACCGACATAGCAACCCATAGCAACCATTCTACACGCGACTTACAATCCAAATGCTTCTTTTTCGGGCCCATTATTTCCTCCGTGGTTGCTTTGCAGACCGACTTGGCCAGGCCAGACCCGGCAATGCTGTGCTTGGCGGCCATAACCCGGTCGGCCAGACTCTGTCCGGCCACATTGGGCCCGTGAATTAGTTTGTTCATGATCACAGCGTGTCTCCCTTGGGCCGAAAGACCCCTCCGCCGCACACAGAGTCAGCAAACGGGGTCTGAAGTGGAGCTGAGGGGAGGAGATCTCCAAAATGGCGAATCTTCCAGCGATCGACTTTTCAGTCACGTGACCCGAGGGAGCATTCGTTGCTTGATGCAAATGAGGGCACGACGTTATGATCACTGAACTCTGTAGTGGAGTGGTGCTGAGACACAGGTCTACTCCTTTGTACTGTGAAGATTATATACATTATATTGTAATTTTGATTGCGCGTAATGATACGACATGATAAGAATCACGATAAAAACAGTTTTTTTTATTGTAACATGGCTATAAGTTGCCGCGATTATTTTAAATATGTGCTTTTCTTCGGTTTGAGGTTCATCCGCCATATTGAAATTGTGCCACATGCTTCATATTTTGTGTTTATTTAGAAGATAGGCGACAGCCATTCCTATATAAATTATCAGTAGCTCATTAGTCATAATGGCGTTTTGTCGAATATTGATTTACCGCGAGTAACGGAGATTGTAGCGCTCTTCTGCTTTTCGTTTTTCATCGAATGAGCTGATAAATGTTGCCATCGAATTGCTGCATAAAAAAAGTTGATTTCTGTTGAAAGCCGTCGGTGGATATTGGAGAATGGAAAAATCAAAGCCACAAAGGTGATACGTTATGATGTATACACGTTATGATTTTTATTGAGTCCTGTGTGTTTCAAAAATTTATTTACAAGTAGTGGGGAAATTGTGTTAGGTGTTATGGAAATTCTGTTTTCTATGAGACCACACAATATACCACAAAATAATCATCATTTAAAGTTGGAATGGCCTATCGTCTTTTATCGCAGATTTTCACCCCAAATGGATTGATCGTGATTGACTCAGTCGTAGATGAATAGGATTATATTATAAAGGCAGGGGTTGAATCTTGCAATAAATTAACGACCATTGGTCAGATAGTATATACACTTGACTGTTGTTTCGCTAACAGTGGATGCTTTAAAATGATCCAAATACTTTGAGTTCCTGGGTATCCGCAAATTTCATTATCCACACATCCAGAGTTTCAAGCTGATGTTTACTGGAAATTATGCGAAATAGTTGAGAACCACACGGGAAGATTTATGCATGGGACTTGCTTGAAAAAACCAACACAACTCCGTTGATGAAATTTTGACGACCTTAATACACCTTTGCGTCTCGTGTTTCCCTCTTACTCATCATCAGGCTGGAAGAAAATTAATCACGACCGCATCCTCTGCAATAGTGAGACAATCCAATGTAATTTTTATTTTTGATACAACTACGTCATTCTTTCATGCAATGGCAATCCGGTATAATCGAAAGAAAATGCCACACCAATTGGACCACCGCACGATAACATATAAATGACCCGATTACAAGTATTGTCTAATAAAATATGTAACAGACAGATGAAGCGAATATTCAAGTCAACTGGTTATTAAAAGTGCAGTTGAGCATCTTAGGGAATATTTGGCCTCAGCACCACAAAGGTTGCCAGTCACGTCAGGCTTTGAGGCCTTTGTTAGCAAGCGTTATGCAACGACAAAGAGAGACGACGTCTAACACCAGGAAAATAGTGAAAGGGAGAAGAGTGATGACGATAGCTGTGCTCGACACGCAGATATTGGAGGTGTACGAATCGCTCTCAGTGAACGTCATCGTGGGCAGGAGCTCTTCACGTCGACTCGAAACCGAAGTTGCACCTGATCAGGAAGTTGTGAGCTCATCGTGAAACGTTTCAGAACTCACCTGAAGGACACTGTGCTCGCTCACAGAAGTCGTACTGCGTTGCTTGACCTTCGCACTCGCGACCTTGACCCGACTGACCAACGCATATCCTCTGTCTGGACGTTGTTCCTTTGTCGCACGACGCGGAACACGTCGACCATGTCGTCCAGTTGACCCAAACGCCATCCAGATCAGGGGTGCACTCTTCCACTTGGACATCGTACCCTAGAAGTGTGACGTTAAAATCAGAAATCATTCTAAAGAAACCCACTGACGCAAATCAATTTCCCTTTCTTCGATCTTTGCAATTAGACTGTACGGACAGGATTCGTTCAGATCTCTTTCTTTGGAAACCTCAGACACAGAACAGAGTTTCATTCGCATTCTTTCGTACTCGGCTGATCGTTGCGAAGCGTAGCATGAAGTCCAAGGATTCCACGTCTCCCAGCTCAGAGTGAAGTTTGCCTTTGTCACGTTATCAGTTGCATAATCTTCTACTTCACTTGCAGGAGTATGGGATTCGGTGGAATTGAGTTGTTCCTCTTGGTTTGTGGATGGGATTGGAGTCGTCTGAGAGGGATCTCTGGCGTCAATTGTGGTTTCTTTAATCACCAGGTGTGTATTGGCATCTTGAGTTGCAGGCGTTGACACCGGAAGTGGATCGGTGGCGATTTGAGTACTCCGTGTGGTTTGGGATGCATGTCCGGATGTTGCAATGCTCGTTTCAGGGGCTTCTTCTTCTTTGGAATCAGGAGCTCGGACACCTCCCAGGAAACTCACAGCCAAAATGAATAATAGTCCAAGAGCCAAGAGGCGCCTCATACTGCCTGGCTGCTGCCGTCTGGTTTGTACCAGCGTACATCAGAGGTATCGAAATATCCGAACTGCTTTGGAGTCAGTCCGTGTGGCAACACGTTAATCACGTAGTAAATCAGTGCCTAGAAAAAACGACGCCTTTTCATTTCTTTGAAGGACCTTTTTTATAGCTTTGGTTGTTTTCTTCTAGAGATCGGAAGAGCCAAAAAATACCCGTGGCACAATATAAGCAAAGTAAATGGTGCATCGATCCTCAATGTTGATCAAGCTTTTCCAACACTTCCCCTTTCAACAATCTGGACATGCAAGAGGAAGAAAAAAGGAGAAGATAAATTAAATTGCTCGATACAAGGAGCGCGGGGGTTCAGTGAACAAGCGTCGAAATATTCACACACTTGCCGCTCTTCTTAAGCATGCAAAAAATAAACTTGCTAAGTAAACAAAATATTCGATCAACTCAGAATTTATCAATTAATTCCTGAAAGGAAAGACAAAGAAGCGAAGATGTGAAGAACATGTAGACTTACTCATAATTCGTGCGAACGAAAATCACCCGCATGTATTGAATAACCGACGTTGTTAACGATTGAAACAGTTACGTCATTACACATTCATGGATCCCCGATGCTTATAGGAAGGCACAGGTTCGCTTGTCTTCCATCTTTGTTTGGAGGCAAACGTTTGCTGAAGCTACGGTTGAACCTTTCAGAATTCCCTCTCCCGTGTCCCACCTATGTTATTGATGTGCACTAAATCTTGCTCGCATCGTTTGTAACGTTTTTATTTATTTAAAAGAATATGGGTAAACTATTGAATAAGAAATCAGAGACGTGAATTAGAGGAAGAAGCAAACGTATCGTTCGTATAATATCATGAGCAGATCTTTCAATATTTTAGTGCTTGCATTCTCGCCAATATATACACCAAGATGCTTACAAAATTTCATAACCTTAACAACGTTATTATTTAAGTGAATGTTTACATTGGAATTACAGTTATACAATAATAATACGCTTTTGGAGGGGTTGTACAAAACGTCATATTCCGAGGCAAATTTTTCACAAATGGCAATCATTGTTTGAGTCACTCGATCGATGACTTGGGGCTAACAGAATGAGATCATCGGCATACGCCAAAGCCCCGACATACCTATTTCCTAAATGACAACCAATGCCTGATTTTTCAAACCGTTCAATCAGCTCATTCATGTAGATACAAAATAAAATAGGAGACAGTACCCCGTCTTGTTTTACGCAATTTTTACAACTCATCGAGGAAGATCGTTTACCATTCCAATTAACGACTAACCTCTGCTGCGTGTACATCGAAATGAGTAATTTACAAATCCGAGGACAGAGACCTCTACGGATCAGAAGACGAAACAATTTCATATAGTGTAGCCTGTCAAACGCTTTGGATGCATCCAGCAGTATGCAATGCAACTTTGAGTTTGAATACTTGTTGACAACCTCTTCAAGGACAAAAGTGCATTGTGTCGTGCTATGTTTCTGTTTGAAACCAAACTGGAGGGAACTCGGGCTCGAAACCTTTGCATGCTTTACAAGTATAATTTTATCGAACACTTTCACGATGATGCTGCTGAGGGCAATTGACCTGTAGTTATCGCTACTCGATGATGATTTCTTTTTATCCTTTGGAATAGGGATTAGGGTTGACATAAGCATAGCAGAAGGGACAGATTGGTGAGCTATCATTGCATTAAACAAGAAAGATAGACAAATAAACAATTCGTGACAGCCATTGATGATGTGATCAGAACAGATTACATCCTTAGCCTCAGATTTACTACGTTTTCGTTTTTTCGCAGCCCTCGTAACATCATGTACATTGACAGAATGTTCATAAGAACAACCACTATTATTAACGCACTTGGACTCAATCAGTGCATCAACATGCTCCAACAAACCAGACATCTCACTCTCTTCATATGGGACGCTATACTATATAAATTTTTATATTTCTGTGCAAACATTTCACAAATAGACTCATTCCCTTGTCTGCCTTCCACGGTATTCGGAACAGACGAAACTTTTTTTAGTCTTCCTTTTAAAGGGAGGGAGAACTGGTTGAAAATGGACTTTGAGTCGTTATTTGATGCACCAAAGATAATTCTTATGCCTGGCCCACACAAGGAATATCATCGCTAACGATTTCGCGGGAGATAGAATGCTAATTAGGCGTGACGTCAGTCGCTGTGATGAAACACCTAGTTCCCCATCTTTTACAATGGGCCTCGTCATATCACCGTGTCCTGCGACTAAACCCCTTGATATTTTTTTTATTTTCTATAAATAAATAGAATAATCATTTTGCCACCAGTCAGGCGCAAACAAAAAATATTTTTCGCTATTTTTCTTATTTTAACAAGCGATTTTCTAGGACACCTACCATGTTTCTCATCCTGAAACAGTAAAAAGGTCAGCCAGAGTGCACCACGCATGCGCTTTCGTTTCGTGAACAACAAAGATGTCCTTTTATGGCGAAGATGCTCTGCTCTGATTGGCTGAAATCGATAGCTTCACGAGGGGAACGGGACCAATCAGTCATCAGCCAAACCAAGCCATCAGCTGACGTTTGCCTCCTATACTTCGCAATGGAAGCCATTCTCCCATAGGCGCAATGCTAACCCCGATATTCGGAATGCATTATTTCCTTACGCTTGCATCCAGGCATGGTGTTCTTGGCACGGAATGCTATCAATTGGTGCTATGAGTCAATAGAACATCACTTAAAATTTAGTTCCCCATCCCTTTAACTTCACCCCAAAAGACTCTGTCATCGTTAGATATAATCGCATCAGCCATACGGTCAGATTGGATTCGAATTTATGCATTTGATGTAACAAATATTAGCTGAAATCACAATTTAAGAGATCCGTTAATTTGATTAAAACGGTTCAAGGGACCATTGCTTGGAGCCAAATCCACTAGAGAGTGTGGCTGCCCTCTTCGAAAGCACTTTTAAGAGCTTACAAATTGACGCTGCACTCGTACACTTCGCAGGCTTACGCTGCTCATGATTTTCCCCCATTATTTTGAGAAATGTTGACGCTATTATTTTCTGAGAAGCATACATACACACGCACCGGATCCGTAATAATGTTCATGTCTCTGAGCTTCTCGTGTAACGGAAACATAAACAAGACGCTTGTTATCATGTATTCAAACTATAAAACAGTAAACAGTACATACATAGTACTACATACATAGTACTACATAGCACTATGAGGTGAGCATGCTCGTCAATCTCCTTCAACCATTAAATGTTTCCTCGGTTGAAGGAGACCAGGGATCAGACAGAGGTGTTGTTTACAATGGAGAGCATTCTTGAACATTATTGAACGTGTGACCAGTAATCGGGAGCTATATATGCCCGTGGCATTCTCGCACCTCTATTTGTATTCAATATATATTTGTTAAAAATATAAATACAATCCCATTTAAAAAATAGAAGCCATAACTTTATTAGTCTGTGTTCTATAGTTCAAGGGCATTTTTCTGGGAAACACTTATATATACTCGACTTTCCTTTCTGAGAAAACTGGTATTTCTTAAAAAACTAGGATTTTACAATCACATGGGGTAGCATAGTACTTCACTTCTCGATCGAAAGTGTTTTACATGCATTATAAATAAAAAACGGAACTGAAGAAAATAAAAAGGTTGTTCTGAGTTGGGAATTGGACAGCGAGCTTTGTAAGTAAACCTTTGAAATATATCTCGTTTATAAACCTCACCAGTTATGTGAATGACACATACGCTGGCAGACTTGATGGTATATTAATATATCACATATTATAGTTATGCCGTTTATGCAGCTCACTATAACTAAACGAGCCCTACCTTTTTGTTTCTGATTAATAGCCCCAATTTTGTCATCACGTTATTAGAATTAATGCATCACTCATGAATTTATGTGTAATACGATTAAAACTAACTCAAGTTCTGTTATCAATGCATACTCTATCTATACATTGCAGTACGAGTATTTTATTTTGTCCTGAACGATCTGCTTCCAGGATGGCATACATAGGGGAATAATACACCGACAATTCCAGGTGTTCTGCCAATGCCCAATGAAACAGAAAAAAAATAGCAAAACTAAACTTTTCAGATGTGTTGGTCAACGTACACAACTAACTTTTGTTCAATTGTTCATTCATTACATTTTTGCTTGCATTCAAAGATTCTCTTCAGTGATATAATCAGCTCCAAAGTGAATGAAATACCAGTAAATAAGCTCATAGGCTCAGAAATGGCATATTGTCGTCTTCTGGACATTTCTTCCCCGAAGGATTCCCCGGACCCCCTTGCGGACCCTTACTTTGGCTGCATCGCTTCTCGGCTTCATGTTCCTCCCCAAAGGAGTCAGGCAGCATTTCCACATATTGACTTGACTGTTTGCATGCACGTGTTCACCATGTGGTTCTCGGTAACACACTAGTTTGGCTTTTGTTTTATCGCAACATTGCAATTAAATTTATGCTTGCATGGGCCCACCATGCTACAAACGTCCCCACTTCATCAAAACCTGCATGTAGTACTTCGGACTTCGTTGCTGATGATGCATCTGAGCCAGTTTGCACTGCTAAGTTGTATATGGAAACAATAGAGTAGTATTGCATGTTTCAACACTTCAGCCTAGATGATCCAGTCTCAAGTAATCCAACCTTATTGAATTTCGGTCGTTGTTCCAGTTTGCAGAAAAAAAAAAATCCTTTTTGCA
>KB296703.1:345873-357194 GCA_000328365.1 Capitella teleta
CCTCTAGTCATCATTGATTGCTTCAGGACATCTAATCATCCTTGTTTGCCCCTGGGCATCTAGTCATCATTTATTGCCTCTGGGCATCTAGTCACCATTTATTGCCTCTGGGCATCTAGTCTTCCCTGATTGCTAGCCTTTGGACATCTCGTAATAATTGAGATAATTTTTACAGATAAAAATGCCGAAGGCAATTAAGAAACTGCAAGAAATGGGGCATGACCTTTTTGAGTGGTTGAGAGAAACAGTGTCAATGGAGCTGCCTGTAGCTGATCCTCTTCACTGCCAAGCCACGAGGTATGAAGAATAATGAAGCATGTATTAAGATTAGGTTCCTATCTTTTTCAGAAACATGCTCATCACCGTGAGGGATCGCATTAATATATGAAAGGCAAACAGTATCACCCACAAATTGCGTCACAGGAGTGATTGATTTAGTCTTGTCTCATTTAATTAAATAAATACTCTTGTTTCCATTTATTTGGTAAATTAAATGTAATCCAGCCTTACAATTAATTCTATTTCATCGTGTTTCTATAGTATAATTTTATTTGGATATTGGATATTTTGGAATAAATCAAATGAAATAAAATGAAATGAAAATGGTATATTCGTAAAATTTTGTATAGCTTTTTTTCCGCAATGGCAATTAAAATGAATAGACTTGCATTGATTGCTGAGAAGAAAAAAGCATACTAAAGTTTAATAGTGCTTGCAAACATACATAAGCCAGAAACAAAAGTTAAATCAGCACAGTTTGTTCGTGGAAATGAAATTAATCTCCGTTTTACTCGGGTGAACCGGTGTTTTCCTTTTTACGCTCCTTTTGCTGTTCCCATCAGCATGCGAGTGACCACCCACCTAAAAGAGAGGGAGAGAAATCAATGTATGCGAGTGGGTAATAATTCCTGCTCACCTTCTTCATCGTGTCTTTCCTCTGACCATTTGCACAAATGACAGCTTTGGTGGATGAGCGGGGGACGATGGCTCAATTGATGTTAATACTTGCTCCACTGTCACTTCCTCCAGTTGGCTGAGCTAAAGGATGGACGTCAAACTCCACTCCTGCATCCTGTGATCAATCATTATCATGAAATGTTTCACATTACAATTTTAGCATTTGTTATTTATAAAATTAGGGTCATTAGTTTTCAAGTTATTAGGTAATAATAGTAATATATATATAAATAAACTGATTGTAATTCTTCAGTTCAGTTCATAATCATTCATGGAATATTATAGTGCCTATGCTTCAGCACCCACACCCCCTCCCTCCTCCATAGACAATAAAGAAAGCAAATGAATAAATCAAAAAAAAAAAATATGTATATAATTATAAATAAAAATAACATGAAATAAATTCGCCCACCTTCCAGATGCTTTCTCTCGCGCGTCGAATAAGAGCCATTTCACAAGAATCGGTGATTCCCAGAGGAATAGATGATTTCCAAAAGGAGTAAGTCAGAAAATACAAGAAGTGTAGAAGAACCAAGTCAGAGTCGCCGATGTGAGCACAAACTGAAATTTTGAATTAGCGGAAAACGGAAGTTGATATGCAGGTAATTTGAATAATGAATATTCATTATGTGGCGTCACTTCTTTGTGTGTAAAACCTGTTGATTTCTACAGGACATCAATTCATCGCCAATTCCGCTCGCTGCGCACAAGTTGGCCCGGCGGGCCGCATGTGGCCCGCGGGCCGCAGGTTGCCGACCCCTGATTTAAAGCATAGCATAAATACTCGTGAATCTAATTTATTATTCAAATAACTCTTAACGTTGTTGAATTGCGGCGTTATGATTATTGTGCTCGATTTTATCGATTCTGGTCGATTCACGTTATGATTTCGAGGGTTAAAAATCGAGAATTAGTGTAATAATCTGTTTTTTGTTTTTGTTTTTTGTTTTTTTTTTTCTGAAAAAGAAATGTACAAGGAAGTAATAACAGTAAACCTTTTTGATTTATATGCACGATTGGCAAAGTTATGCTGATTTTATTTCACTTGGGTATGATTTACCCATGCTAATTGAGGGGCACCGAATAGCTCAGTTAAACCGACTGACTGCAATCCTATGCTGACCGTGGGGGTCGAGGTCCCGGGTTCGAGACCCGATCAGGGCACGTGCGTTATGATTGTGAATTATAATTGTAATCCGTTTTAATTGTAATTCTTCTATTCAGTGCTGCCCAACTGCGAAACAAGGCCGGGCGCTGTGTACTACTGTCTATGGTGGTATGCAGGATAAAGAACCCTTGGGATTTATCGATAAGAGTAGGGGGAAACCCCGGTCCCGGTCCTTCTGTTCTGGCGCCCGTATCATCCGACTGGTTTGGGTGGAGCCGTAAAATCCCATTACGCACGCACGCACGAACGCACGCCATGCTAATTGATAGAGAAGACTGATTCTACGAAACAACATGGCGTTTGAACTTCACTTTGCGGTGCTCTGTTTACAATATAGGATCCTAAACTATACTATACTCTTCATAAACGCGACTGTACGTTATCCTTCCAGCGAGCAGATGATCTTGGGAACTGGTAGAATCAGTTGCGGATGCTGATAGCATTATTCTTGTTTGTGTTGTGTTGTTTTCCTTGAACACGCAATAGATCAGCACCCGCTTGCTACGGGAAGTAATTCCACACAACACAATTCACAGACTGATTGACAACAATCGCGAGATGTGCAGCGTACATTTGAATGAATAGAGGCCATGCATATTCAATATCGAGGAGGGGTTTTTTTTTTCATCATGGGTCCAGTTTGTTTGTTGTTTTTTTGTTGTTGTTGTTTTTGTTGTTTTTTTTTGTTGTTGTTTTTTTTTTTTTTGGGGGGGGGGGTTGGGGGGTGGGGGTGTTTAATATTGCGAAATTTAATCCTGGCCCCTTGTGTCTTCATTTCCCCGTTCTTGCTCTCCAATACCACTAATCCACCCACATTTTCGGATCTGGATTTAAAAGTGGCTCGACTTAATTTATTCGATTGAAATTTCACTTTCCTAGACACACAATTGTGCATAAGGTATTTTCTTTTGGCGTTCAGTATATTATGAAGAATACTAATCGACTCATTGGGATCTAATGGAAATGTGTTGACATTGGTTGTCATCGCATTTGCCGTAGATCACAGAATTCCAGTAAATTGCTGGGGAGCCCTGAGGCACAATCATTACAAGGAAAAGTTGAACTCACTTCCAAATTACGAATATTGAGGAAAGAGTTATCGTGGGCAATTATGCTGATATTTATCCGTCCTCATTTTTGATATAAACTGTGTGTTTCGAATCTAAATGTGCCACTCAAGGCGTGTCATAGCAGGAATCTTGAAGCCGATACCCAACCTGAAAGTTAACTTTGCAATGGATTTGCAAAACCATTCTACGGATTCAATTGATGATACCACGTCGTCTAGGGATATTTACTCTGATTATCACAACTTGCTGGAACGTATTTATCCATACGAGATGTGTTATACATATATAATCGTCACATTCGGAGCAATTGGAAACACGATGTCGTTCGTTGTGCTTCAGAAGAAGACATTTCGGCAGTCATCAGTTGGATTTGTGCTCAGTGCTCTGCTTGTGTTGGACACTTTGATGTTGGCTCTGTGGTGTGCAAACAACAGTAGAGCCGTTGTAAGTTACCTGTACCCAGGTTCATTTGCAACTAAATCGGAGTTTCTGTGTAAACTGCAGGCCATGACATGCTTCCTGCCTCTCATGTCTGCTTGGTCATTGGTGCTGCTGACAGCTGAAAGACTGGCCGCTGTATTTTATCCACTGAAAGCTCGCGAAATATGCACAAGAAGAAATGTGATATTTGCTTGGCTAGCGATTGCATTGGTGATTTTTTCTCTTTGTCTTCCTCATGTTTGGATCACTTATTCTGTGATCACTATGCACAATGCAGATCACTCTTATAACGTGTGCACGTGGGAGGCCTCACGTATCCACTATTTCAACCGCTACGTCAGGTTTTCACTTTCCTTTCTAATTCCGAGCTTGTTCTTGTTCGGAGCAAACATCAGCATTGCAGTGAAGCTCTCTCGTTCACTGAGTTTTCGCCGGCAGCATTCAAACAGTGGCGAGGGCAACCAGCAGTCTCGCTCCATCACGGCCATGCTGCTCTGTGAGAGCACGATTTTTCTCATCGTGAATGCCCCCACCATGATCGCCTCAGAAATTTGGAAGCGGTCAGATATCCCAATACTAAGGCAATTAGCAGTCTTGCATTTTTTAAGCCTACTAGCATACTCGTGCACTGCAATCAACTTTTTGTTCTACTGTATGTCAGGTTCTCAATTCAGAAATGAATTCATGGAGTTATTCAGGAGTTGCAAGATGAAAATTAACACGTTCATGTCGAATTTAACACAAACTTCAAGATCGTCGAATGTTGATATTCAACTTGAACTTGCACTTTGATCAAAGAGAGGCAAGGTCAAAATTTTGTATATGGAATGGACTATTTGACTGCAATTGATATGCTGAATGTAATTATATCATTACATTGTATTACTGATTTGATGCGTTGTTGATATATATATATTGTTTTCATTAATGTGTTAATTCGTATGAGCAAAATACTAAATGTGTTCAGTTGCTGATAATGTGCATCACATAATTATTGTTTCGTGCTTAATTATGGATATTTATGTCGCATACTACAACAAACTAGAGTGAAGCGAACATAATTATAAGCAGGAAACATTATCATTATAAAATCGAGCTTGATGGTCAACGCCGGTTCAACGGCCAGTACTGATAAAAGAACATCGTTAACATAGTGTATCAATACTATAATGAGATAAAAACTTAGAAAGATAAAAATCAAACAGTCAGATAAAGCGACATTCGAATATTAAAACGTAAGATATTTCATAAATGAGGTATGCAATTAAAATAACATTATTTGAAATGTTCTGTTTGAGTAAAAGACTTGGTTTAAAGAACGCCATTGTGAGCTGACCTAAAAGTAAGATATTGACATTTGCCATAGAAAATTCATTGCTAAAATCTACATTAAATAAATTATGAATACATTTATAACTGACAACAAAATCAAACACCTCTTTGTGATAATTATAAAAGTAAAAAAAAAATAAAAAAACCAGGGTAATTGAAAATAAAACACGACATGCATTGCTAAACAGACTCAACTGATGAAATATCCTGCTTGAAATATGCAGACCAAACTTGTGCAGAGCATACTAGGTTTGGTCTACTTTCTATGCATGCATTTTTACGTTGCGAGGTGTGTTAAAACCAATGGCTCTTTTCATATTACCACACAGTTTATTTGCCTCACAAAATGACGAAGGTAATATGAGAAGTTAACTTTAAGTTGCAATTAAAAGTAATTCCCAAATCTTTAAATTTACATATTCTTTCGAGGTGAGTTCCATCGAGATTGTAATTATAGTTAAACGGATGACGTGAAAGGGTAATAGTTAAAGTCTGCACGTATTTGCACTGAAAGGCATACACCATTTTGTACTCCCGGCAAACGAATCATTTTGTAAAGAGATGCAATCGCTAAAAGAAGAGATCAATTTGAAAAGTTTACAATCATTGGCAAAACGAGCAGCGGTTGAAGATACTACACAATTAGAGATATCGGCAATGAACAAAAGAAAAAAAAGAAAAGGGCCTAAAATAGAGCCTTGTGGCACATCTGATAATACTGGCTTCCTTCCTGAATTACAACCATCAATGAAAACTGTTTAAGTACGCCCTTGGAACGGGATCATAGCTTATAGATATAAAATATTATAGCACAACATTATAGATAATTGAAGGCGATACTGCTATGTCTAATTCCAGTTTGGTAATCCATTGATCAACATGCATGGTTAATTATCAAGCTTGCAGCACAAGAGATTATTCAATCACTTGTGCCAAAAGACAGACACCACACCTGTTCAGTAACATAATTATATTTAACCGCCTTTTGGGCCTGTGTTGTTTTGGTGTTTTCTGGTTTATTATTATTTCTTTTTTTCTGCTCTACCAAAGGCGAGCATCACGTGAATTATTCAATGTTGTGTCCGTGGTGCCATGACACCCGTACTCTTTTTAATGCTTTTGTTATTCTATTTTTTTTCAATGACACATATGCAATGACGAGTGGTAACTTTGTGGAGCAACGGCCAAGTTCATGAAATATTAAAAATATGAACAAGAGATAGAAAACATTCTTTTTGATTAATTTTGGAATATTATAGTATTTCTCTGCATGGATGTTTGATCAATATTCAGCAATCGCACTGTTGTTTAATGTGTTTTTTCACTAGCTCATAAGTACTTGGTTATAAGTCAGACAAAACCAGTTCTTCTATACAATTGTACCTGTTTATTTCGTATAATTCAACCAAATTGATACAATAGAGATATTGTACCGTATTCGTATGTATTGTATTATCAATATGGTAATGGTCGCGGCAAGACGTTTGAAAATGCGCTCCGGATTCATTTCTCGTGATTTTCGCAGGATATACTCAGAGCACAGGAGTTGTTCTTGTATCTACGTGATTGTGAGTACCTCAGGAAGGCATTCAATATTGGGCGCCCTCGATCCCTCTGAGGAGGGAGTCGGGATTTCGGAACTATCTTTGCTGGCTATTGTGAGTTGATCAGTGTAAAACTGGTCAGCTATGAAGAGCACCGGCGGATCCCTCCCCCCTGGGTGCCCTGTCGTCCATAGCGAATTGTTGTGTTACGCATTCACGCATGCGCATAGCAGCACCATGAAGAGTCTCGCTGAATGCATATGTGAGTTCTACAACCCTGATCAAGTATATGTTGCCAGAGAGATGCTCTGGGACGTTTACGGCCAGCCTATCACTGCTTGCGGTGCAAAGAAAACCCGTCGAGTGCTATGGAAGGCCAGAAGGGTCGTAACGTAGAATTAGTTCACGGAGCATTTAATTGCTCCGCGAAGCAATGAATTGATCCGCGGACTAATTCGTATTAGTCCGCGGAACAATTCCCGCGGGCTCTCATTGGCTGGCGTAGCGCCCCTCCCTCCACGTGCTCTGAAATGATCCGCGGACTAATTCCAACCAATCACAGAGGCCGTGACAGGATTTATGTTTTGTTTTCACCCCCTTTCAGTTCGCTACAATGATAATGCCGAGTCTGCGAGGCATCGGAAATTGTATAGTTGTTTGACTTGTTTCTTTGTGTTAGTCTGCAATTAAGTTGTCAGAAATTGTCAGGTTATCAGCAGCTGATAGCCAGATAGCTAGCATGGCCGCAAATCCGGTGGTATTTCTCCAAGGTGTTCGCCGCGAAGTTGATCTGTGCGTCAACATTTTACTTGCTGGAGGTGCCGCGGTAACACCGCCAATACAAGGCGCAAGCCGATTGGCTGCATGGCAAACCAATGATAGCGGAGCAGTACTCTGAATTGCTCCGCGGAGCAATTAAATGTTCCGTGAACTAATTCTGGGTTATGACCCTTCTGGCCTTCCATAGAGTGCAACCCCCTGCAGACATACAGACTGCTAGACCCTTTGCTGACGACATAACAAGTTGGGTCGGGATGCTAGTGAACAGTCACCCCGAAGAAATGTGCACCAAATTTTATGCCCTCGATTTACGAAGGGTACCCCCTTGCCCTCCTGAAGAGATCAACATGTTCTTCGTGGTTGCGAGAATTACGGCACTAGAGAAGAGTCTCGAAGCATCTTTGAATGCAAACGCCTCATGGCCCCTACCGGGTGATGCTCCCCATGGCTCGAGACCACAAACCGCCAACCAGTTCAGAAGCCTACCCCGGGAATCTGAAACTGCCCCTAAGACGATGGTGCGTACGGATACACAGGGCGCTACTGCAAACCACACTGATCCAGATCCCAGCTGGACCAAAGTGATAAAGAAACGGACACAAAAGGTTGAAGTGAGAAAGAAAGTTCGTTCTGCAGTCAAGGCTCTTCCAGTTGTCACCGGTGTTGGTACTGATGCCAACCTGAAAGGCAGCACACCTGTGAATCACATTTTTGTGAACAGGGTAGATTACGAGTGCACCGAAGAGACGAAGAGAAGGTTTTTGGAAAAGAAGGGTGTGAAAATAATAAACATTCACAAGACGTCGAAAGAGCACGCTAATAGTGCTTCTTTCCGCATCACAGTTCCCAAACACCAAGTCGAATCAACACTGAAGGCGGACTTCTGGCCATGTGGCATCATGTGCCGTGAATGGATTCGCTACATTCCAAAGGGTCGGAAACCTGATGCCGCTAATGTTGACGCCGAGGACGAAGAGGAGACTGACGCAGACGATTATGTTGACAACTCCGGTCGTAAGGATGCCAGCGAGGTGGTTTCTTAACAACTCTTAACATGGGTGAACAAACTCACAATTTGAGAATGTGTACATGGAACAGCCGAGGCCACCGCGTGGATCGGTTAGAGTATATGAAAAAGCTGATGAACATCTGTGACGTGTTGTTTGTACAGGAGCACTGGTATTTGGACACGGACATTAGCAAAATTGCGCAATACATTGACAATGTGGAAGATGTTGGTGTGTCTGGTATGGAGGACTCTCAGCTCATCACTGGGAGACCATACGGAGGCTGTGCGTTTGTCTATCGGAATTCATTGAAATGCACCGTTACAGTGCTTAATACTCAATCACGACGCCTTTGCGCCGCGACACTCACTTTGCCTGGAAATATTCAAATATTGCTTTGTAATGTTTATATGCCCTGCGACATGCAGCATGACACGCATGAGGTTTATTTGACCATTCTCTGTGAAATTGACTCAATAATGTCTGTAAACGCGAATTTGGATTATGTAATTCTAGGGGGGGATTTCAACACCGACATGGGTCGCCTGCGATCAGCTCACACTGGCTTTCTAACTGAGTTCTGCTCTGCGAGTGGACTGAACATGTGTATTAACCATAATGTCTCGAGTGTGGATTATACATATGAAAACGATTGTTCAGAAGCACGTTCAGTAATTGACCATTTTATATTGAGTGAGAATCTGAATGAGGAGATTACTTTATATTGCAGTTTGCATGAGGGAGACAACACCTCTGATCACAATCCGGTGTTATTGCATTTGTCTGTAAGAATTGAACACATGCCGTCTGATCATCCTCCGACTACCTCACAGAATCGTGTTTCATGGCATAGAGCATCTAGTCGAGACATTGTAGCGTACAAAGAAATGTTAAGTATATGTCTAGAAGGTATTAATGTTCCTTACGAAGCCTTACATTGTGTTAATTGTTCTAACTTTAATAATGATTGTCTCATTCATACTCACTCAGTCGACAAATATTATGACGATATTGTAAGGGCCATGCGATCATCAGCGGAAGTAACGATCCCAGTATGTAAAAAAAGAGGAAAGGCTGGTTGGTCAACCCATGTTAAACAATTTCAAGAGGATGCTATTTTCTGGAACCGCATTTGGGTGGAAAATGGTAGACCCAACAACTGGTTCATTAAGTAATATTAGACGGAGTACAAGAGCGCAATATCGAAGAGCTTCAAGATGGGTTGTAAGAAACCAAGATAAATTATCTGCTGATCGCATTTCTCAAGCGTTAGCTAGTAATAATTCTCGTGATCTTTGGGGCGAAGTAAAAAAGAAAGCTAATAAGGTACGAGATAAACCGATTATTGTTGACGATGCAGATGGAGAGCTTGAAGTATGTGAAATGTTTAAAGTCAAATATGAATCTCTGTACAGTAGTGTCTCGTTTAACGAAAACGACATGAATGAGTTTATTGACCAGATCACGGACAGAATTTCGACGACGAGTGCTGCTGGGTCGTGTTATCACAACCATTTTTTTAGCGTTGATAATGTAAAATCAGCTGTAAAGATGCTCAAATCAGGAAAGAGCGACTCTGAATGTAATTTATCATCTAATAATTATATCAAAGTTTATTTGTACATTTATCTATTCTGTTCAATTTAATGTTTGCTCGTTTTTCCTCACCAAATGAAATGCTGAAATCTTTCCTCATTCCGATTCCAAAGAATAGAAAGAAATCGCTCAGTGACAGTAATAACTTTCGTTCAATAGCCATTAGCAGCATTATGGGTAAAATTCTTGATCACATAGTTTTAAAAGTTCACTCTAATGTTTTGTCAACTAGCGATTTACAATTTGGATTTAAGCCAAACCATTCTACAACCCAATGTACATATGTTTTAAATGAGGTCATTGAATACTATAACAGTCGTCATACGCCTGTATATACTACTTTGCTCGATGCTTCTCGTGCGTTTGATAGGGTGCACTTTATCAAGTTGTTTAATTTACTGTTGTTTAGGGGCATGTGCCCAGCTCTAATTAAGTTCCTTGTTCACATGTATATACGTCAGACTCTTCTTGTTCGGTGGCAAAATACCGTCTCGGCTCCGTTTAGTTGCCGCAATGGAATTAAGCAGGGTGGAGTGCTGTCTCCAATTTTATTTTGTGTTTATATGGATGAACTTTTAATGCGTTTGAAAAAATCAAAAATTGGATGTTATGTAGGTCATGTTTATTGTGGAGCTTTAACTTATGCCGATGATCTTACTCTTATAGCACCGACTCATTCAGCCATGTCCCACTTAATAGAAATTTGTGAGCAGTTTTCACTTGAATATTCTGTCAAATTCAATAGCACCAAAAGTCACGTTGTCCTGTTTAATAACTCTTCAAGAACTCATTGTTGTCAACCATTTTATCTCCACGGCCAACCCATAGAATATGCCACTAATGCTTTACATTTAGGAACTTTAATTGGAAAAGATATACATGCTAAAAATCTGTCTAAATTATCTAAGGATATGATTATAAAAACTAATGTTTTGTACTCTCATTACAAGCACTGTTCACCTGATGTTCTATGTTCATTATTCAAATCCTATTGCACAAGTTTTTATGGTTCTCCTCTTTGGTCGCTAAGTAATATAAGTGATTTCATTGTTTGTTATAAAAAATGTATTAAGCGATTACTTAATTTGAATCTACGCACGAGATCAAAATATGTTTACCTGTTAATGCACCAACCAGACTTAGATACACAGCTTATGTAAAGATTTTCTTCTTGTTGGAATAATTGTTTTAAAAGTGATTATGTTTTGATTCAATTGTGTGCAAACTTATCTCTTACTTCTAATTCTGTTGTGGCTAAAAAAAACAAAAAAAAAAACAAAACTTACTTGAAGCTCGGTGTGGCTCAATAGACTGCATATTGAGTCATACCGAAATTAATGCACTACTTTATTATTTATGTATTACCTAATTAAGTACTGTTTGCAGTTCTGTTAAACTTACTGTTTTTGTTTTTCATATAAAATGT
>KB296703.1:357244-368716 GCA_000328365.1 Capitella teleta
TTATTGTTATTTAAGAGTATTGTGTTTTGGAGGTGTTCAAGCTCAACACAAACAAACAAAGTCAGGTTTAAAATCACTAAATCAATCTGTCGTCAAACAGAACACCAAAAAATAACGTACAATGGGACTTGTGGATGCAAAGACTCTTTATTAATAGAGAGTCTTTGTGTGGATGACTTATAACTTACTTTGCTCCCTCGTATGAGGTTCTAGATGAATTTTGACAGGTTTATCTGGAGGCTCCAAATCTCGACTTGTGTCAAATATTTTACAATTTGCAAATCCCACTAAATTAGTTTCCCACTGTAGCGACCAACATCTTGGGTTGCTCAGGCAGAATGTTTGGCAATTTAAGCCAGACGCAACTGTAGAATCTATTTCTTTGCTGCTCAGTCCAAGGGATGAGTTGAACCAATTGTAAATGCCTGCAAAAAGAAGATGAAATGCAAAAACAAAAGATATAATTACACAGTATTCACACCTCAGGATGTCGTTTCCAGAGCTCGAGCCACTGGAATATTACTTGAGTGGTCAGAGGCCAAGATTAGCTCAACATGGGTTGGGTGTTCTCGGTTTGTATTCATAAACATTGAACAAACAGGGCTAAAACGCGGTTGATATCTTAATCGTATACTGCTTAAAAGTTAGCTGCTACCTAAACGGCTTCTTAGTCTGTTCGCCTCATTACCTGTTTGCACGAGTTACCTATTTGCCCAAATGCCTGTGCGCACTAGACCTGTGCGCACTAAGTCGATTCGGACGATGTTGAATGGTTGTACATGTATTACTGCACCTGTATGAATACAATACACTGGGGACCAGAAGTAGTCCAAAACAAAACTCTAAAAAATGGTAAAATGTATCAATTATTCCAACAAATAGCTACCCGGTATGGATTGACTATGTTATTCTGTGCTCATGTGTGCAAAGCAATCAAGTTAAAAGTATATTTTGAATAAGGGAGGAATATTTGAATGCGAGTGGTGAGTGATCGAGAAAAGAGCAAATTCAGATGAGACCCTGAACGAGCATTGAGGAATGTCATCTCTAGCTTGCATGGCGCTTCAATACAAACTCTCTGCTTTGTTTAATTTAAGAAATAAACATTAGTGCTACTGTCACAACAATAGCACTCTCAAACAAAACAATAGTACGAGAGCGTTGCCTTAATAATGCTTTCAATGGAGCCTATCCATGGTCCGGGGCCCTGTTTTCTGCCAAAAGTAGAAATATCGCGGAATGATGAGGGCACTCTGTTAATTGATATAAATCGGCATAAATGTTGATGAAATTGGAATAGAAATGATACGAATAGCAGCATGACATACGTTAATTAGACTAACATTATACTAAGTATTTATTTCTCTAATCTTTGTATAGTTTTATGTGTGTAACACTTGAATTGGTCCTGTGCAAACGGGTAATAGAAAAACACTAGTCCCCCCTGAACGAATGCCAGGCATGAATGAAAGCAACGCTTACGATACAACATTATACAATCGGGTTGGACCAATGCATCCGGCAGCCGGCCTTCTAAACGCATGATTATCCTTAAGAGTCTAATTCTCATTTGACTCTCATTTCTCATACGTCAATCTAGATCTTTAGACCTTTTTAAATCAAACTTGTAAACTCACTTTTTTAGAATTGCATTTTGATTATATTAATATGACTGTATATCTAATGTTCACATACAATATGTTACGTTTTTCTTCTTTAATATATGCTTGTATTTATTTTATGTTCATATTATTTTATTTATTACATGTATTATGTGAAGCGCAACTGAACAATTTTATTGGAAATTATGGCGCTATATAAATAAAAATCGCATTCATTTATTTTTTGGTCCTTGATTCGGAGCTATTTCTTGCGATGGAGTGTTTTAATGAACTTACTACGTTCAAACAATTTGTAGCTGCGTTATGCAATGCTCTTTGATTGTAAAACAAAATTTCCTTCTTGATAATAAAGGGGTATTTATTTATTTTCAAAAGAGAATGTCTGAGAATATCATTAAGAGATTTAACGAAGCTAAATACAAACATTCCATTGGTAATACAAAAAGGGCGTAAAGCCTGCAGCGACGAAATGAACAGCAATAGCTGCTTTCCCCATGGTCAATTTCTTAAAAGGGACCAACATTGGCCAGAATACATGTTATCACAGAAAATTGTGAACATTTAACAGCTGCACTAAAATATTATAATGATACAATCCCTGACAGTACATGCAAACAATACGACCGACAGGTAATTTGAAAACCATCAATAATAATAAAAAAAAAAAATAAAAAAAAGAGAGAAAAAGAACAGGAGAGGACGACGCAGCACAACTACTCTTCTTCGTCTACGACAAAGTTTTAGTTTTGATTGGGTGTTGTGGCTAGGTGATATCTGTGGTTACTTCTCAGCTAGTTTTCATAAAGGACAAAGAAAATTGTCACAAGTGATGAAAAATATGGTTCCCGGGAACTATAGTATCATCGAGATACTGAACCCAGCAAACACTCCCAAATTCGCACTGTGTAAATAATAAAAATGGTACAGAGGAGGAAATTCAACGAATCAGCTGCTGCAGAACTTCTCAATCTCTCCATTAAATCAATCCAAAAATTAAATTAAATTAAAAATTAAAATTAAAATTAAAATTAAATCAATCCATCTGTAACTGAGTAGCGAGGTATCAATAACTATATCATGAAACAAATTTCCGAACCCTAACATCAGGCATCTCCAAGAGATCTGTTGAACCAATCACACACAACTATTGGAGTTGAAACTGGAGCCGCCGTGAGTTTCTTTCACTTTCCCATGGAAAAGCAAAGAACAGAAAGAACAGTAAGCAAAGAACAGAAGGACTTAATTCTTCACGTTTGGAAAATCTCCTTCGTATATCTGTGACCGAAATACACTAGGGGTCAGTGGAAATGTAAAACAAAAAGCCGATGCTCAAATTGGAAGCTAACCAGATAAGTGTAGTGAGTCACGGAAATCTGAAGCAATGTAAAGTACTCACGATATCCAGCAACATTTCGGTGGAGCATCAGCAGAAGGAAAAGAGTGCATTGCCATGGAGACAGCATAGTTGACCAGATCCGTACATAAATCATCAACTGTTGAGATAAATACTCTTCTCTGTGATGTGATGTCTATGCGTGTGGTTCCCTCTGGTGGGAATAATAAGCGCTGGGGAAGCGAAGAGCTCTTGTATTCAACTCCCAAATGCACTGAGAGGTGCTTCATTTGTGATTATAATTTATTGGACTATAATAATTTATAACACTTTGGTATCCGTGTGCTGTCTGAACAAAGAGCCCTTGTGCTCAGCTCCATTGATTGCAGCGCATATAATTGCACTGAATTGCACTCAGAATATTGTCATTAAAATATGTGATTAAAATTACACAATTCATCTGGTGTTGTCTCGTTGTTTTCGCTCTCGATGATCATTGTTTATTCGCGTGAAATTTTGATACGGGTGTCAAATGGGATCAACGCATTGAGCATTACTTTTGTACTGGGCGGGAGTCGTGCACTACTGGCAGGACAGCTGACTTTGTGAGCTTGGTTTCTTGCTTATGAAGTTGGGCAATAACTGAACGATATTGCGGTCGATAAATGGGCCTCATTGTCCGAACTTTTTACTGCGGGAGCTCACCGTTTTCCTCCAATAGCGTATAATCAATTAATTTGAGGGTATACGTATATGTTTACCAAGCATCAAAGGCAACAAGTAATCCATTCTCTTGTTCGCAGGTCTTACATCTATGAATGTGTCACGTGACCAGAATGAGGTCACTCTGGGTAACTAATGGATTATCAATGAGTCACTTCCCACAGATGTTGGCAGACGGAACAACATTTCAAAGTTTATCGAACGCTTTTCACGCATCGAGTTAGCAGCAGTATAGGCGGCCCCTACATGGACATAATAATGACTATGACAATAAATGGACAAATTAAAGCCATCATGTTGGTAAGTGTAGTTTTATCGTGAACCCTTTTTCAAATTTTTATACCTAATTGTACCACTCAGTGAGTCTGTCCGCCAATTATCCGTGCGTATCTAATCCGTGCATAAGGAGCGCGTGTAAATTAACAATAAGCATAAAACATGTACAGTGTAGCCGCTCTCAAGGTCACAGTGTAAAGACAATAGATTCATAACGCGATTGTTTTCGCTTTGGTAATTGGACGTAATGATCACATGCATGAAATCCATAGAACACGACGGGAAGGAAAGGAAGCGGCTGGAACGACGAATTTAGTTTATGGGTGGGGGGAGGGGGGCTCTGAATTGCTATATTGTCTGTCAGGTTATTAACCAACCGAAAACTACGACATAATATATTTTCTGAGGTTTGCTTTACTTTTTTGTTTCAACATCGAAATCCTGAAGCCAGTGAAGCTTATGTGGTCTGACATTGTGAGCAGAAGTGCCTCACCTCCTCACCGTAAGGACACAAACACCTCCAATAACCAGCGCCAGCACGCCAAGCCCTTTCGAGGCGAGCACGCTAAACACCCGGCGCCAACTCACTTGCATGTTAACCAATAGAAAGCAGCGCTGAGCAGCTAATACCCTGCAAAGCTAACAGCGAACACCCTATGATAAACAAACATATTTTATCACTGTGAACAAGTGTAAAGCAGTTCGTCAGTTGTCCGAGCACAAAAACTGAGCACAATTTAACATAATTCAAAATCAGATGCCATTTCGACAGCCAGAACAAACATCTCACTGCATCTGAAGCTAAGTTCAATCCAATGAGATCTACACTCCCATGTTAAATGTTAAGTCAGCGATATGCCACCAAATTCAGTTATTCTTGCCCATGAACTTTTAACCCATAATAAAAGTAGGCGCCAAACAAAAGCATTAATTAATTAATTAATTAATTAATTAATAACATGCTCTTCCTCTGGTTGTAATCTCCGATGAACCAGCGCAGTGAAAAGACGAGTCATTCCCAGACAACATTGGAGATATTGCAGACGTTGATGGTCTTCACAAATACATAGATCAGAATTCTAGGGATTCCGAGGGAATCTCTGCTACTGCGTGTAAATTAAATTAAATTAAATTAAATAACCAGAACTAAAAATGGATTTCACCGAAAGAAGAAGGCAAAAATTAGAAAGTGACTTGAGCTCTGACAACGAGAGCGGCGTTCTATTTCACAGCATTTCCAACAGAGAAATCAAGTGAAGAAGAAATCTTTTTTGTTTCAACACAGAAAAATATCCCACATTTGAAATGCAGAGAAAACAATAAAAAAAAAAAACCTGAAAAAAATTTTTCAAACATAATGATGAAGATTGACACAAATGCATGAGAATAAAAATCTGGAAATCATGACGAAGCGAAGAAGCGCATAAATCACTGTTTGCTTTCACCCAGGTGCTCGATCTGTTTGGTGGTGTCCGCCACCCACAGCTCAATGCGGTCTTTATTCACAGACGATGAAGTCGGAGCCTGCTTGCCAGAAACGCCCCCCAACGAAGTCACGTCTTCAGCAAAAGCCACTTTGCACGACTTACTCTCACTCTTTGCCAACTCGAGGGTTTTTGACGAGTGCTGCGAGAGGATCTCAGAGCTGAGGTCGAGGGTCGCGGAGTGGATGGAGTCGATTGGGGGCAGATCCGCGGCCTTGACCTTGTAATGATCTTCCTCGGTGTCTGCCTCGTGGCCGTCGTCTATTTCGGTGAGAGTAGCGATCTTATCAATGACGCTGCTCTGATCTTCCTCCTCCTCCTCCTCCTCCTCCTCCTCCTCCTCTTCCTCCTCCTCCTCCTTCTTCACGATCTCGTAGCCACGGCTGTCGGTTTCTGGTTCAGATCTGGGGTAGTTCTCGGAGATGGGTTCTGAGAGGATGCTGCTGGTGAACGAGATGGCGCTGCATGCGGAGGGCGTTCTGGAGTGCCCCATGTGAGGGAACAGCTGCGTTCCCACTGACGACGCAACCGTGCGTGTGCTGGACCGATGTTCCTGGAGCTCCTTCTGGATGTTGGAGACCATCTGGTCGTAGGCCTCTCTGGCGCGCCCCATCAGATCCATGAGCTTCTTAAAATTTCCCTGCAGCGGAAAAATTGAACATCAAAAGAAACAAGTAGCCAGCGACGTACCTCGGAGCCTTCGTAGTTGAATATTCCGACCACACTGACGGGAACCAGCTTAGCGCACGCCCTTCCCAGAGCACGGCGCCCCAAGGCAAACACAAACGGAACGGTCTGCTCCTGGCAAATCTGCAGAATGTTGTTCAACGCCTCATCCAATCCGCCTGGCGACAAAAATCTAATCCACAAACAGCTCCACGCTTTTGCTAAATTACCTTTCGACTGAATGCGTTCCAAATTGGGCGAAATTATCACACAGCGAAGCTTCTTCAACTTCAGGTGCTTGGTCACTTCGCGTAAACCGAGCACAATGCGTCGCTTGCTTCTGGCCTGAATGACAACCAAAAATCAACCAAAATGCGACCACAAACGCCCCAACCAACCTTAATCGGATCCTTGTGAAACAAACGATCCTGAAATCGGATCAGATCTTGCAGCAAAGCGGTGCAACAGCTGTCGATGTCCTTGTTCAGAACTTGCTTGCAATACCTGAGAAATATCACAAAACAGAAGCATAAAAGTGATATCGCATGCTAAAAAAGTGATATCGCACGCACTCGCGATATCTTCTGCTGTGTATCTTCATCAAGACAGAGGCGTCAATATCATCCAGCGCTTTTGGCACAATGCCAAGTCCCGCCAACCCGCAGGCAATCGGACTGTTGATGCCCGAAGCGAAAGGAGAACCGCTCAATGGACTCATGCTGACCGGTGACGTCTGGCTGATGGGTGACATGTCCACGGTGACAGGAGTGGTCGTGCCGCAGTCCATGCTGGATGCCTTCGAACTGACACCTGACAAACAACATATATAGGAATTAACCCAGGCGCGCGTTCAATTACCATCTTGCGAGAGGTCGCTGTCAAGAGGCAGGCCGGACTGAATTTGAGAGGCGGAGGCGGAGGTTTCACTGGGAGAAATGGGACCGGTCTCCTCCAAGAGGCGGAGCCGTTTCTTCTCTTCCCTCTCCTTCAGGATCACCTGATGAAAACAAACGCAATCAGATTGAAGCAAGAGAAGAGGACCTTGCCTTCTTCAGAGGACTCGGTTTCTTGTTGCGGGGAGCTTCTCTCTCCTTGCCTCTTTTGACGGGGGCTGAGGCGTCGAGGGCATTAGCCACCCTCACCCCCTCCCTGGCTCCCCCTGGTGCTGCTTTCTCCGACTTCAGCGGCTTCTTTGCAGGAACGTCTTGAGCTTTCTCCAGGGCGTCAATCATGTCGGCAATATTCAGCGCGATCGGTTGTTTTGACTTCTTGCCGGTAGATGGCGGTTGCTTAGCAACGGGGGCGGGTGGGAGCCTGGAGGACGACTTCTCCTGCTGCTTGATGGCGGCTGCTTTGGGGTCCATGTTGTGCACGATGCTCAGTTCGCGCAAGACTTCCTGCTCGAGCGAAATCTCCGCCAGTTCGTTGTCTGCTGCTGTGTTCGCCTGTTCCCTCCGCTTCCTGCGTTTTCTGGCACTTTTGCTCTCTTTGCCTCCTTTGGAGTCAAATGAGTTCGGAGTGGACGCGTGTGATCGATCAGCTGACCTCTGACCTCCAGTTGTACTGTGAGACAAGGAGCTCTCCTGACTCTGCCCTGACGCAGAGTAACTGTGGCGGAGGACTTCGCTGTACGACAGAGGGGCTGCTGGCGGAGGAACACCGCCAGAGAGCAGATTGGGAAACTCCTCCTCATCCTGGAAGTTGAGCTCCGGCAATTCCTCCTCAGCGTGCTCCTCCTGTTCAGGCGGCTTCTGCTCGGTCGGGGGGACCTCCTCATCTCCCGCACTCTTCCTTCTCTTCTTCTTCCTCTTCCCTCGCTGTTTCTTGCGTCCTGAACCCGGATCTCCTTCCGCTTCGGAATTATCCGTTTTGATGCCACTTTCACTTCTCTGGCACTGAGTGGGTTTTGCGCTTGCCGCTCTCGACACGACAGAACTGTACGACATCACAGAGGGGGCGCCACTGACTGCTGCACCGAGGGCCCTCTGCTTGCTCTGCAGCAGCGATCCGGGACTGGCGTCTGTGCCGTTGGAGATCTGGTTTTTTCGGTGCAGGGGGCTGCTGTAGCCGCTGTCCGAATCAACTTCCTCAGAGTCGGTCGACACATGACAAGATTTGCAGTAGAGGGAATTAGGCCGCTCAGCCAGGGTGTATCGCGCGATCTCTTCAGAGAAATCTAAACAAAACAGATGAGCGATGGCAGAAACGATGCAAAGCAGACCTGTTTGGAAGGCAGCGTCCATGCAAATGATGGTCTTGGATTTGCTTCTCTTGCGGGCGGTTGGTTGATTCGCTGGGTGATGCTTCAAATTGACCCCATTAGACGCAAAGGCTGGACGGGGGCCTCTCCACCAAATACTCCGCTGAGGGGGGACCACCCCCAGAGGAGGCGGGGGATCTGTGTTCCATCTGGGGGGAGTCCTAGGGTACATGCCCCCGATGGCTCCTCCCCCGGGGCTGAAGCCACGAGGGGTGGGAAAGGGGAGGGCGGTGTAGGGCGCAGCGTGCACTGACATCGGATGCACTCCCAGGAGGCCTCGGGAGTTCTTAGGGCGTGAATTCCTCGGAGGACCTGAGGCAACGTAAATCACATTAATCAGAGGGATTAAATTTGGTTCAAATACCGTGAAGCGAGGCAACTTCACTTTCCCTGGGAGAAAAGCACGAATTCCAAGCTGCCCTGGAAAGGGAGAAAGATCAGAATCTGTCTGAGTCTGGTTATTGATGAGCAGAAGAAGCTAATTCAGAATTTATGTTGATGCTGGTACACGTAAGTTAATTTAATCAATGGCATTGCAAATGGAAGTGAACAAAGCATGACGTTCATTACAATCTCAATTTCAAATTAGAAATAATTATAAACAATGAAATCATATTTTTCCACTTTTCTGTACCAATTAATGACCTCCATATTTTAATTTTTGGAGCCATAACTTGCAATCTCTCACTATTGAGTTAAGCCTTTTTGCTCTCTGTATATTTGAGCATAAATTTTGTTCTATGGGTGATCAACATATTGATCATTTTAATGTGCACTTCCTTATAGCGTAAGTTCATAACACAAAATTATTCATGCTGAAATTTCCTAAGCACTAATGCATCAAACAGCACATGCAGTGCACAGTGTTGAACACATAGAGATTTAATTGCATCAATAATTTGAAGTGCACTCTAATTGCAGTTTGTGTATGAACCAGCACATGAATTATTTAGAAAAATCTCCTCTCGGATAACTGCAACCGTGAGCGCCCCCTAGAGGCCTTACCTGACACCAGCGTCTCTGCTCAGCACTTGGGCATTGTTGGAGGGTTCCACGGTTTGCACGAAGGGATAGCAGTTTGTCACGTAGTACGGCAACACGCCAGATTCATCCGCTGGGGTCGCGTGGCGTGGAACGAAGCTCTTGGCCTCAGCAGACAACTTGAACATCCCCTGAAATCGACGTATCCAGTAATCAATGATAAAATAATCACCAGAGATGAGATTTGGGGCAACATACTGGAGTAAAAGAAAGATAAGCTGAAAAAACAACAACAATAATAAAGTTTTAATACGAATATTCAATTTCAAATGGAGATTTATTGGTCGTTAACAATTGAGAAAAGCTGTAACCAGCGCCGAGTCAATTGAACTCGATTCATTTTCCCATCAATTATTATTTGTTACGTTGTGCATTTGTGAGACGACAGCTAGTTGAATCGCTCTTTCGATTGACCGCTCATTAAAAAAAAGACCCTAAAGTCTAAATACAGGCGGACAAAAGAGCTGTTTTATTTTTTATTTGTGGCAATTCACGCCTTTATCAAAACGGTGTTGATAATAACTGTGCTATTATTGTAGCACAATCAGAGCCTTTATTCTGGACAATAGAGCTCTTTTGAACAACTGCCATTTCTGTAATTTGACTATAAAAAGATGGCGCCATCTGGGTTACAAGGATTATTACGAGAATCTCCTTCTTTAAGTTGCCAAAGGTTGAAGTTGGAGTCAGAATTTGAGGGAATCAGAAAAATTAGTTCCTCAGTTCATGGCTGTTAGTATAGTCACAATAATAATTGTGTAGCTAGTTCAAGTTTACAGCCTCAAGACAACGTCTTTAAATTAAGATATAAAACTTGAATTGAGAAGAAATTATGAGAGGGAAATTCCAGGCAGGACGTCTGTCATTTGTCGGTGCATATGCACTTTTGATGAAGGGCCACCCTCCGATCCTGATTCGATCTCCCCTCGTTCCCCAATGCCGTGAATGCTAAAGGGAAATGTATTCGCATCATCTCATGTTGCCAGTAAACAGACCATCAACATTGCCCAGTTGTCAGCTCCGTTCGGCGCTCGATATTCGCTTTCATCCGCTAATTACAGACCCAACCCTGTCGCAGTCTCACCTCCGCACTGTTAACTTGATCGCGAGACATCTTTTGACGATTGCAGGCGAGAAATTGCCAAGGAATCGAGCATTATGTGTAATGGTTATCAAGGCCTGTCTTCATGCGGGTTCAAAGGTCAAGGACATGTGTCACATCGCGACATTTCCGCTTCTCACAATCATAACGCACTCGGCCGTTATCGGTTGCAAGAAAATAAATCAATCACGATATTGTATTATTATATATAATTATACTGGTATATGAGTAGGGATCATAAAAACGCAACCACAATTCACTAACAACCACCGAATAGGTCAGCACTATATATGCCGGCCATACTATCCTGCCTTATTGTAATGTGTCTGTAAAGTCCAACTATCGTCCGCTCGTCACTGTATCATAGTGTATGCACGTAGTGTCACAATCACACGGAACGGTTGTCAAGTGCGTTAATAGTTATGCTACTAATTGCCAGGTGTATCATTAGATATATCAGACCCCAATTCCCATGAACCGTGTAGTGGAAGAAAAATAACGGCGCTTGAAAATACGTGTCATATGTACATATTATACTAGTAGTCATGACGAAAGTGAAAGGACACGAATATATTATATAGGTCAGTCAATATAAAGATCCGTGGCTAAACACGCCTCACATCAGATCTCAATTGGCAGTTTCGAAGTAAGGTGAGTTCATATTTATTATGAAGACAACGCCCTCGGTTCTCTCTGGGATTTTGAGGCTCATCGTGGTCTTATAATTCGCATTCTTCGCTTCATATGAGTTCAACCGAAGACGTTGTAACAAACAGCATATAATCACAAAGAATATATTTAGATGACTGCGTAAATGTGTGATGATGGAATATATCGAGCGTAGTACGGGCAACGTACCTCATACCTGGGTGACTTTCCTGGCTTCTATTGCTAATAATTAAAATGGTATGAGCAGTTAATTTGACATATATATTGATTCATTTGTTAGTGATTTGAGTGATNTC
>KB296703.1:376746-397984 GCA_000328365.1 Capitella teleta
TATTGAGAACATGGGGCCTCCGATACTTGATGATATTTCTTCGTGTTTTTTTTTTCTTTTTCCTCTCATTTCATGTATATATTTCGCTTCTGACCCCTTAATCCTATCATCCCTCAGTTATTCTCCCACTCTTTCTCTCTTTCCCACTCCTTGTCTATCTTTCCCTCTTACCCTTCCACCTTTCTCCCACCTTTATTTCGCTTATTATTTTGTTGTTACTATCGTCATTATTATGATTTTATGATTTTATTTATTATTATGATTTTATGATTTTATTTATTATTATGATTTTATGATTTTATTTATTATTATGATTTTATGATTTTATTTATTATTATGATTTTATGATTTTATTTATTATTATGATTTTATGATTTTATTTATTATTATTATTATTATGATTTTATTTATTATTATGATTTTATGATTTTATTTATTATTATGATTTTATGATTTTATTTATTATTATGATTTTATGATTTTATTTATTATTATGATTTTAGTATTATTATTTTTTATTATTTTACTTTTTGTATATTATTATGATCTCTTATGTAAGGCGATGCACACTTTTGTCACAGATTAGTTAATTTATTGAGGGCATATACTGTTTACGGCGGTCCAGCCCTCTACATCACATTAAATTCTATGTAAATGTCAGTTTTATATAAATAAATAACTTTCAATTTCACTTTCACTATCAAGAGTAGGTGTGGTTGAGGTGATCGCAACCAGTTTGGTTCTGCTTCGCTGCATGCTGACCGCGCCGCCGCCAGCACTGCCCTCAAGCTGGCATTTCGGGCAGAGCAACGGCGAGGTGCGGACGGCATATAGGGAAGCAGACCCAGATTGTAAGTGTATTCAATTGTTACTGTATTAACTTCTTAATTGTTGTGAATTGTTGTTACAGTTTTGGACCTCACTCTCTCACTCATTCACTGATCATCATTAAAAGGAGCGTATGCAAAAACTGAGTCGATGGTCATGTTCATCTACCGCACCCACAGTCCAAAAAATGAGTGCTACGGAGGGCCGTGCCAACGCCGCTGCTAAAGCGAAACAAGAGCCTGAGGATGCCCGACAACTGGACGAGAATGCAGCACAAGAAGAGCTCGTCGGGGACCAAGACCGACACGAACGACCACCAAAACACATGCGCAAGGCTGCCATGGCGACGCTGAACAGGAGAGAGGGCGCGCTGCGTACTCTACTTGAGGTCTGCGACCCCGCTCTTCTGACGAACGTTGAGAGAGCATTGGAGGCATCGCACGCCGCTTTCGCAGAGTTCGAAGTGGCCGACAGACAGACGTCCTCCCAGCACAAACGAGGCTAGACCTTCGGAAAGCGACGAGATCAGTACTGGGGGCTCATCGAGAGAGCCAGGAGATGGATCATCACCGCCAGAGGGATGCTGCAGGATCAAGAGAGGCCGCAACAGGAGGAGCAGGAGTCAGACGTCACACAGGGCGTCTCGGCAGCCAACCTCGCGCGTGTGAACGTCCAAGGTCACGTAGAGCCAGCGAGGTCAAGGCGGAGTAGCACCAGTTCGATGAGATCAGGATCCACCAGAGCTTCTGCTACGAAGGCACTGCTATGGGAGACCGCCCGGATAGCCGAGTTGCGTGTGGAGCGCGACGCTAAGATGACACTGCTACAAAGAGAGCTCATGTTGAAGCACGAGCGGCTTGACTTGGAGCTGCGGAAATCAGAGGCGAGACGAGCCGTCTACAGGGAGTTCGTGAGTGCAGTGGACGATCAAGTGACTTTCAATGTTCCCGAATCGAAACCAATCATTGATATGTCTCAGCAATCTGAATCTCTATTGCGCCCACTCCCTGAATCCCGATCGCGCCCACTCGACCCCACTGTCAACTTTTTGTCTCTCTCCAAGCTAACACTAACAATACTGTCATTGAGACTCCTATCAACTGTTCTCTGCCCGAGGTTGCCTTACCTCAGTCATCTGTTAACTTTGCTCCCTCTGAGGCCATTGCCTCTCAACCTAACCTTGCTCAATCCAATCCAATTGCCTCAATGCCTATTTCATCCGCTCCTGTTTTGCTATCTAACAATGTTTCTCCTGAGTTATGCCATATCATGACTGCTCTTACTTTACCGAAAGTTGAAATTACTCCTTTTGACGGCAATGTATTGTCGTACCAGTCTTTTACCGAGAGCTTTAAGATACGCGTTGAATCTCAGGCTATTGCCAGCAAAGACAAGTTACTTTTTCTCATTCAGTCGCTTGTTGGGGAACCGAAAGACCTGGTGATTGGTTGTTTGCATATGACCAACGGTTATGATGAGGCTCGTCAACTGTTAAACAGGACCTATGGTGACCCGTATAAATTGTTATCTGCTGTTGTGACGAAATTGAACGCTTGGCCGGTTGTTAAACCCGATGACGCAGGCCAGCTGCAGAGCATTTCCATTTTTTCTCACGCGTTGCCGCACTGCAATGCATGACGCAAAGTTTTCGAGTATTTTGACTCACCCCGACACGTTACGGATCATAGTGCAGAAGCTGCCGAATTACTTGCGCAACAAGTGGTCCGAGAAGGCACATGACATGCGTCAGCGGGGTTCGGTTGCGTTCGCCAAGTTAGAGGCTTTGAAGCGCTTGGAGTGGCAGACCAAAAAGATGCTGGCGAATGACGCATACAGATCGGACTACGTGGATTTCATGTCTGCTCTTTCTGACAAGGGTTATTGTGAACCGATCGACTCAGATGATGGTGACTCATGGTTCTTGCCTCATCACGGTGTCTACCACTCTCAGAAGCAAAAGATTCGGGTTGTGTTTGATTGCAGCGCTCGCTGCTCAGGTGTTTCGCTTAATGACCATTTGCTCCATGGGCCAGATTTGTCAAATAACATTGATGGTGTTTTGACCCGATTTCGATTTGATTCGATTGCTTTTGTCGCGGATCTCGAGGTAATGTTCTACCAGGTGCTAGTAACCCAACGGGATCGTCGTTACCTTCGCTTTCTCTGGTGGGAAGGGAATCAGTTGGGAGGAACAATTCGAGTTTCAAATGACCGTTCACATATTTGCGGCCCCTTCATCTCAGAGTGTGGCAAATTACGTCATTCACCGCATTGCATCTTTAGCGCAAGATGAGTCGGTTCGGTGCACTTTGCAGCGTAATTTTTATGTTGAAGATTGTCTTCGCAGCGTTGGCAGCATTGATGACCTCAAGCGTTTGATTGGGTGGCTATCCAATGAGTTCAATCGGAATGGGTGGGTAATGGGCCGATGTAAAGATTCGCCGTCAATTCTTTGTTTCTTCTCGCTATCTACCAGGCGACGCTCACTTGCATGTGTTCTGTGATGCAAGCAAACTAGGATACGGCGCAGTTGCGTATCTCAGGATGCAAGAGAACGATTCTGTTGAATTGGGTTTCGTTGCAGGTAAAGCGCGTGTTGCGCCCATCAAGATCAGTAACGTGCAAACGGAATTAAGGGCAGCTGGAATTAACCTCTGCGACAACCGCTATGCGCCTTTCATGTTTCGTGCAGCGCGGGCTGGGTGAGCCAGTACCCGTTACGTACATCAGCAGCTCTGAGAGGCGATTCCCCGTGTTTGTTGCCAATCGATTGCGGCTGATACATGAATTTTCAATCAATGGCGATATGTGCCTTCTGGTCAAAACCCTGCAGGTCACGCGGTTTGAAGGCAACTGAGATTCCTTGCTCTGCATGGTTGAATGGTCCAGCATTTTTGCTTCAAAGTGAGGAGCACTGGCCTCTGCAAGCAGGTAACCCGTGCGCCGATCCTACAGTGCAGGTGCAGTCATACGTTCATGCGCGAGAAAGTGATCAGAGGTCCGACGCTTGTTCTATGTCTCAGACACCAACGGACAAATTAATTGCTCATTATTCTTCCTGGCAGAGAGATTGCGCCGCGCAGTTGTATACTGGCGTAAGTTTCAACAATGGCTTCGTGCCAAATCTCAAGTCCACTCTACCGTGACCGCGACCGACTTACTGTCCGCCGAAAATGCTATTCTTTCGTGGGTTCAAAAGGGTGCATTCCCACGCAAGGTTAACATGCTGTTAGCTAATGTAAATAAACATGGACAGAGTAATAATAAGCACGTGTTGAAAGGATCTCCTCTGTATCGCTTGAATCCTTTCCGGGATGAGATTGGCTTACTCCGTGTTGGAGGTCGCTTAGACAAAAGTAACATGTGCATTGATTCAAAGCATCCAATTATTCTTCCATCGCGTCATCATGTATCAGAGCTCATCATTGGACACATCCACGTGCAGTGCGGACATGCTGGTCGCAATCTTGTTCTGAGCAATGTCCGGCTTCGTTTTTGGGTCATTCATGGTAATTCTACTGTGCATAGTTATTGGTTCCTGCATCTTGTGTAAAAAAGGGCGCGCGAGATGTCTCGATCAGCTCATGTTGGATCTTCCTTCGTCGAGGGTGGAGGATGGCCATGGAGCATTCACCCACGTCGGGCTCGATTGCTTTGGTCCATTTCTTGTGAAGCATGGTCGACGCACTGAAAAGCATTATGGCGTTTTGTTCACATGTATGGCTTCCATGGCAATACATCTCGAGCTCGTGTGCAGTCTCGACACGCATTATTTCTTCAATTCACTCAGACGGTTCATCACCAGCCGTGGTCCTGTGACCACCATTTATTGTGATAATGGTACAAATTTTGTCGGTGCCAAGAACGAGTTTCAGAAAGCGATGTCTGAGATGAAGAGGGGTGAAGTGCATCGTTTCGCAGCGTCGCAAACCATCACTTGGTACTTCAACCCCCAAGCGCTTCGCACATGGGTGGCACATGGGTGGCACATGAGCTAAATCAGATGATCCCCTGAACGAGCATTTAGAAATATTATCATCTCTTGCATGGAGTTTTAATACAAATTCTCTGGTTGGTTTTCATTTTAGGAGATAAGCTTTAGTGCTTTTAGTACGAGGGCGTTTCTTTATATTTATTCATTCAAGGAAGTAGGTTGAAGCAGGGCGCCTCTTAAGAGTTCTGTGGATTTTCTTCCTTTTGGAGGGGATCTTGAAGCTGGATCTTTTTGAATCTGGCATCGTTGGATTCAGCTTTTCCGGCTTGTTGCAGGCTGGACGTGTTCATTTTGCACAGCACAGGACTTGCTATATCGGTCAGTTAAAGACAGCCGTCTATTTTTAACCTTTCGAGGCTGTTAAAGACAGGTCATCCACTGACCTCGGCTGCTTGTTGACAAAACAAAGCAGCGTGCATGCGCCATGGCTGGCGATATCGTCGTTTGTGAACTCTTGTGTTTCGCTGTGAACAGAATCGACAACACATCGAACGATATAATAATTAAAATATGTACCGATTTTTATTCTCCAAAAGAAATTGAGCATGCAAAGGAGCTGTTACATAACGCATGCAGTCAATCTCGATCAGATCTCGAGCGCTTACTTCCCCGCAAAGGGCCTAAAAAGCCCAGTCTGACATGACGGATATTTTACAATTGGTGCATGAAATGGGCACTGATGCCCTTGTTTTGTCGCTGTCAATCTGGCGAAATTGCCAGTATTGGGCACGATAAACATTAATCTTGCTGCGATGGTTGCAGACATAGTTTCTCTCAAAAAGCAAATGGCAGAGCTGAAATGCTTCGTTCAGCAGGTCGACACCGTTGAGAGTAATCGTTCTCCCCTTGTCGCTACTGTTGCTGCACCTCACATTATGAATCTTCCACTCGACGAGTCACCCACCTTGAACGACAGTGACTCAGAAACCGACGAAACTTTTCCAAAAACCATTGATTCATGCATCATTCAACCGAATGCAGACACTGACATCGCCGTGAATGAATCTCACAGGGAAGCACTCTCTGCTCCTGCCTCTCAAACTCTCTCCTCTGGACAGCAGCAACAGCAGCAAGCAGCTGATCAATTGACCAGTTATGTGGACGCAGTGAATCGAGATGAGCCTTTCTCTGTAGTGCCGCCTAAGAGGCAGCATAAGCAGAAAGCAAGTTCATCTGATCAACACGCTGCCTCCAACTCACAGCGTGGTCGTCGCACCAATAGCACTCACCGTGCTTCCCATGAAGATGTTGTAATTGGCAGTGGAACGCAGACCAGGCACACATGTCAATTACCGACATTAACATTGCATATGTGTTATCCTCAGACCACTTCCGCTTGCGATGTCCTTTGAGCTGCCGATCAGTGGGCTCTCTGGGCCTGAGCCTGTGCGGATCACCACAATTCGTGCCAATACCGCTTCCTGAGAACGTGCCACTAAGTCGGACATCGAGGCATATCATCGACGATGCTCGCCTTTGCTCTCGTCCATTGCGTTCCGCATGTGGCTCTCCTGTGTTCTGATGCCCAGTGCGACAACATCAGCCATAGAGAGGCCATCAGCAAATTGTACAGAGGTATAACGAATGCCATGCTGACGTCATCAGCTGCAAGTATTCCGACCAAACGTCAACAAAGACACAAACTGGTGCCTGGGTGGAACGAGTTTGTGAAGGAACACCATGCAACAGCGAGACTTTCATTTACCCTGTGGGTTAGTGCTGGAAAGTATGCTCTTCGCCGTTATAAGCGCGAGGAATCACAAATTAAGGCGGACAAGCTGGCCGAATCATTCCTTCCCCTGGACAATATACCGTATTCTGGAAAGAGGTGCAGGCCCAATCGCTGAGGAGCACTCCTTTGGTGGCGTCAGTAAACGGTACATCTGGTGAGGACGCCATCGCCAACATGTGGGCAAAACACTACGGCGAGATTCTCAATGCGAGCGATACGGACACAAGCCGAAAACGAGTAATTAAAGAGTTACATGCAGCTTATGAGAGCGCCGTCAGTGAAGGATCATTGAATAACTCGCTGTTCAGCCCAAGAGAGGTGGAGAAAGTATATCAAAAATGAATAGAGGGAAAGCCACAGCTAACGATGGTCTCTCTGCAGAACACCTCATTTATGCTCCCTCACAAATACATGTTTTATTAATGATGTCTATTAATTTATCTCTTACTCATAATTACTTGCCTCCATTTGTCACTGAATCTATTATTCCTATTATAAGAGATAAATCGGGAAATGGCTCGGATATCGGTAATTATAGGCCCATTGCCCTGTCTTCTGCAATTACCAAGGTCTTAGAAAGTTTGATTTTATGTAAAGCCACATCTTTTTTGTCTTCTTCTGACCACCAATTTGGTTTTAAAAGTCGCCACTCTACTGATATGTGCGTTTATGCTTAAAGAAATTGTCCGATATTATCTTTCGAAATCTACTCCCGTTTTTGCTTGCTTTATGGATGCATCTAAGGCTTTTGATAAGCTCAATTATTTTACATTGTTTGAAAAACTTTTAAAACGCAAAATGCCTGTTCTTATTATTCGTGTACTTTTTTACTGGTATTGTACACAGCAAATCCGGGTGAAATGGGGTAGCGCGATGTCAAATTATTTTAATGTTTCGAATGGTGTACGGCAGGGCGAAGTGCTGTCTCCTGTTCTTTTTAATATGTACGTGCAAAAACACGAGAAAGCCGCGTCTGGGACCGCAGGCCGATCGGAGAAAGTGAACACCGAGCGAATACTTTATGAGGCATGATGTCATATAATAGAATCCGCTTGTTCAGGATTCCAAAATAAATCCAGCCGATTGTAATCTTATCTCCTACCCTGAAAGGCGTAGGGATACACACATAGTTAGAAAGACTCAGGTTAATTGATTGTAAGGTGATTAAGTGATCAGATAAATATAATCACAATTGCTTTGTGCTTTTCTTCACTACACCCTTTCTCTCTCAATGAATTCTTAATTAATTTAAAAGATAGTGATTCTACCGCGAGTAACAACACAGCCGCGATTTGAAAATTAGCTCGATTCTTCGCGAATTGCCTCCAAATTCCATGTTTGAATCGGCTTGTCTCTCTAACACACTCGATCTGCGTGTAGAGCACTTTTAATCAGTAGAAACGCCAACACGTGTATATTACAATTTCTCGATCGAGCAGCCGATTTTCCCTCTTAAAGGGAGGGAGAACTGGTTAAAAATTGACTTTGAGTCGTTATTTGATGCACCATAAATGATTCCTATGCCTGGCCCACACAAGGAATATCATCGCTAACGATTTCGCGGGCGATATATTGCTAACTAGGCGTGACGTCAGCAGCTGTGATGAAACACCAATTCCCCCATCTGTTACAATGGGCCTCGTCATATCAGCGTGTCCTGCGACTAAACCCTTGGATATTTTTTTATTTTCTTTTCGGAAATAGATAGAATAATCATTTTGCCACCAGTCAGGCGCGAAAAAAAAATATTTTTCGCTATTTTTCTTATTTTAACAAGCGATTTTCTAGGACACCTACCATGTTTCTCATCCTGAAACAGTAAAAAGGTCAGCCAGAGTGCCCCACGCATGCGCTTTCGTTTCGTAAACAACTAAGATGTCCTTTTATGGCGAAGATGCTCTGCTCTGATTGGCTGAAATCGATAGCTTCACGAGGGGAACGGAACCAATCAGCCATCAGCCAAACCAAGCCATCAGCTGACGTTTGCCTCCTATACTTCGCAATGGAGGCCATTCTCCCATAGGCGCAATGCTAACCCCGATATTCGGAATGCATTATTTCCTTACGCTTGCATCCAGGCATGGTGTTTTTGGCACGGAATGCTATCAATTGGTGCTATGAGTCAATAGAACATCACTTAAAATTTAGTTCCCCATCCCTTTAATACTCTCAGCGGATCACCCTGTATTGTTGGTATTCGCGCGTGAGAATCCAGATTGTGTACGAGGAAGCGCTGACCTGTTGAATGAAGCTCGCTCTCCGCATCCGCATGGCCTCAGGCCAGCGACACCGCTCAGCAACGCGCATGCCGTACGTGAGAGAATTCACAGTGCAATACTCGCACCACGACACCGCAGATCGCTCCTTCTGATCTCCCCATGTAATGCTCTGAGTTAATGCATCTACAATCGGCATGCCCCGGTCGAAGGCCGACGGAGGTGCGTTTCAATCACAAAGCAGCGGAATTAAGTCGCATTTTAAGACCCTGGGCCAACTTCCGCCGCACAAGATCGTTCCACTTGCGTGATCGCATCCTCTTTTTCAATACCTGGCCACGGGCGCAGTAGTGTTGCTTATAAAAGTGAACGAGCATTGAGTTTTATAATAGTATTATTATTATAGTGAGGCATGTAGTAGCAATATGTTCTTCAAGAGGCAGAGTCGTCGTGCATGTGACGCCTTCGCCATGGGCAGCGGAGTTTCCAGCGACAACATCGAACACACGGAGCGGCTCGTGTTGTCTCCGATCATGCACGGATACAGGTCGACCTACCTGGGCAGCGTCCCCACCGAGTCGGCGAACGACCCAACGGAGACATCTCTGTGCGTGGAGCGGATTTTGGACGCGTGTAACATCCGCGAAAAGAATATGCGCGGCGCCTTCATCAGTTTCCGACCGCAACACATGTTGCTGCACATCGTGGACTCAGTTGATCACGTGATTAAGACCCGGTACTTTGATCTGGCGAGGATCGCGGTGTGCAGTGCCGGTTTGTACGGAGGCAGTCCGTGTATTTTTACCTGGAACTACCAGCAAGAGACAGACTACGGCTTCCAGTTGGAGTGCCATGCCGTCAAAGTGAATTCCGCGAAGAGAGCTCGTCAGCTGGCGTCGCTACTCGGCTCTGCGTTTCATCAAATGAGCCACGATTTCCACGCAGCCATGAGGAGCAGTCACCTGTTCCAAGCGGCGTTTGACCGTAAAGAGCCCTCCACTGACCTCCACGGTGACCTCGGTGATGATTGCTTCTCGGACGACCATCAACTACTCTTATCGCACGCATAAATCAGTACCAAGTATCAATCAAAGTATTAAAACTATTTCTTGTACAATTTGTTTGTCCATGGAGAGTTGTATGACAGCAATTCGCACGAATGCAAGTGTGCAATGTTACTACTCCGCGACCTCACAAAGAAATACGAACACAAGCATCCTGAATGTATACGCGAGAGAAATAATAATTATATAACAGTGAAGGAAAGAAAGAGAGTCGTGGTTTTCACGTTCTTTTACTGTTACATCACAACAGGAGACAAGCGTACACGCAGACCACGGAACGCGGTCGACGCATGACGTCATTTCGCAGAACTCCGTTTGAATCTTCCACATTTTGACATATTCAGCATCCGGCAGAACTCCTGCCACGGCGGAAGCACAGAGTCCAGCTCCTGGATTCGTCGCGTCTGAACTCGATGGAGACCTGCGAAGGGATATTTATTACGACCTTGTGGTGACCTCTGATGACCCTTACCTAATTTCTCCTGCAGTTGCTTCATGCTCTGGGCAAAGGCGTCAGATTGGCGGCTGTAATCATCTCCGAATTCATCGGGGTCATCAGGTAAGGTCGCCTCCAAAACATCCCTTCCACTCGGGTCAGCAGCCAAAAGTATCGACAGTGCTAGTCTGTTGTCTGGAAGAAGAAGAAGAAGATAATTACGAGGGTCGTTCGAAAAGTTCTCGGCCTAACATAGAAGGCGTGAAGAGAGAAGGCTGAAATTTAGCTTGAATATAAATTAGCTATGAAAATTGCTATCAGTGAATTTTCCAGAAAGTCACGTGATCACCTCTGGCGCCAATCTGAGTGAAGTCTGAGTGAGGTCGACATTTCGTCAAAATGCGGCGGACTCCTGATTTACGCGCAAATTCAAAATCGATTCTAGATTATTAATCACGGACAAATATTTCCGATATTTTCTTCATAGACGCATCGAAGCAATAACAAATAAATGTGTTTGTAACATTTTGATGAAATTGTTATAAAATGGTAAAATGAAGCCCAGAAGAGAGCACTAGTACTGACCTAAATTTATGTTCCTTCAGGTAATTAAGCATGATTAAAAACTAAAAAAAAAAAAAAAAAAAAAAAACGTTAAGTGAATTAAAAAATTAATTGTCAGACACATGTTCATGCTAATTTGCATGTATGTGCCAAGTTTTAATGAAATCATTGGATCTAAAGTAGTTCTAACGGTCCTGTAAATACGTATCCCGCAATCCTCTTGTGGTATTTTTACGTTTCGGCAAAATTTTACGTAACAAGACGATTCGGGTTCAATATTTTCTTTTTGCGAACAAGCACCACTTATTCCTTTAGTGCAATTTTGTAGTTTTATGTTTGAAATATGTACATTATCAAATAAATGAAATAGAGTGATATAATTAACCACGTCCATGCAGTCCAGTATTTTGTCACTAGAACAAATTCTCAGAGACATAAATGCATAGTGATAGGTAATAAACTGAATTAGCAGATAGGTAAAATTGTAGGGCACTAACAGATGCCCTAAGTATTTTCCAAATTACAGAAAAAAAATTAGCATATGTTGCGAAATGATTATTTTACATGGGTGAATGGCTTTCTTATCGAATTATCACTATGTGCGGGTGTTTTCTTATGCACCTCCCTAACGCAATTTCCATATTAACTAAGTTTATGGTTGTCGGAATTCGATTTAATTTTCACCATAGCAAAGCCAATAAACAAGCAGTATACTCTAATATAATAAGTGATCAGATGTTGTGAGAAAGTGTTATGAGAGGCCCACAGATCAAACTTTTGGCGCCCGAAATAAGGCTTTGACAGTGATGTCGGTAGAAGTGCGCTCAATCAAACACTGATTATTTCAGGGAAATAACAAAGCCCCGTGTGATATTGCTATAAATAGTTGCAGCACCTGACATCCACATTTCATGCACTGCGCGTTCTACGTTTGGCCGAGACAACTTCGAGCAATCCTCGTATATCAGATGACAGCGCTGACTGAGTTGCATGCACAAAGTGAGTGCAAACCCCTTATTCTTGCTCGGATGTTACATAACTACAAACAAATACCCTTGATTGACTCCACGTGGGGTCATAGGTCACAATTAAGTCAACGCATAGTTGAAATCATACATCATTCAGAGAGCGGGAAATTTGAACTAAGGAGGTTCTACATGCAATGTGTATTTATCATCACATGAAGTGTTAGGCTGTGCAGCCGATATAAATCCTATTCACACCAAGGACGGATTCAACAGGGTATTCTCAATTATCGCTATAAGATCAAAGAATTTGGTCTCCAAATTCTTTCATTGTGGTTTCATGTGTTACGAAAGAGCTATGTTCTCTGAAACCACGCTACATATCCCAAATTAATTAGCATTATTAATTTCAGTAGCTTGTTATCTGGACTAAAATATAATTTATTTCAGCTTTCTTTTCCAAATAATCTTTAACTACGATACAACGGCCCTGCCTCGTATTTATTTATTCACCGTAATCATCTGAACCAACTTCCCCTTATTATAGGCTTATAGCAGCGCCGTATTTATCTTACTTAATTTCGCCTGAATAACCCATTAATTATAACCAATGTTAACATTCACGAAAGGTTCCTCATTATTGCGTTGAAGGGAACAATCTGCATCATTGCGAACGTACTATTTTTTTCTGCCAGCTCGCGGTATGCCACTTATCATGTTATAGCGTTGTTCAAGTTGATACAATCTGATACAATGCACAACTGAAGTGAGGATAGATGTATGCATGTACATTTGTTAGTACATGGTATGATAATAAATTATTACTTTGGTAAATCCTTCGAGAAACACGAACTGAAAAAAAGGTTGTTAGTCAAGCAATTTCGACAGCATGAAAGATCGTTGACTGGGAAGTCCGGGTCGCTTCAGAGTGTACAGTATATATACACTATACTATTATAATCATAATTGTTTCACCTGATAATTTCTATTAGTACACGTTTAGGTCTCAATTGTCAAAATGTGCGGACTCAAAACAATAAATCTTTGCGTCAAATGCACTCGAGAGATCGCATTATGAAATCCCTGAAACGATAAATCACATGAGTTAAATAATTCCCACATTTTGTTTTTCTCATGTCTTCGTTAAACTCAATTAACAGTATGTGCATGCATGTTAAATATCTATATGAAATTATAAATGTGTTTTGATTTGAAGTCGTACATTTGGCGTTAACGCCATTTGCAAGAGTGCTTTTCTAAGCTGAACCACGAATGCACGCTGCGATCGAGGCGACGTAGTTCGGTATTTCGGGGATATTAAAGGTGGAATGAGTAAATAAAAGGAAGGTACTGGTTTATAAAGGAATCGTCTCACTATAAAGGATACTTATTTTGTGGTTTAATGTACTGTTTCACAGAAGAAAAACCTCCGTTGTAACTTTTTTCGCTTTTTACGCAACATTGAAAATTTCTTATAATTAAACTGTAAATAGACTTTTGAATCACCCTGTACATACGTACATGTACATTCAACGAGTGAAGAAGGGCTTCACGAAAGTTGATCAACTTCCACGATGGAATGATTCCGTGATAAAATAACAGTATGACAAGAAATTTACCGATAATCTATAAATAAATATATATACATGTAGTTCCGAATATTCAGATTATAATATCTGCGGTATACAACCAGTATAGGGATGGTTACTTTAAAGTGGAATTGTTTAATAGCTATTGAATGATATTGTATGTCTTAAAAGTTATTATATAAACAACAATAAAAATTTAAATTAGAACTCACAATCCATTTATAAGAGTACCATTTTATTTTAATTCTTAGCCAATTTAATTAGTTGCATCTTCTGTTGTAATCTGATTATGTCGAAAAGTTCAAGATTGCTGCCGAGTGACGGAAACAATGGTTCGAAGAAGGTAGGACCACCTGCGCCCAAACAACTTCCCGTACAAAGCAACCAAGTCCCTTTGTATGTGTTGTATAACCAAATAATGTAGCATATAACCAAATATGCCAACACACAGCAAATACATGACATCAATAAACCTTGAGTTGTAATCGCATCTTAACCGATCAACAATTGGTGGGTGAGAATCAATGGTTAATATCGTCCAAGTTCTTCTAAGTATGCTTATAGAGTTGTTCCTGAAGCCAGCTTAACAGGATAATCATTGATATATTTACAAGATTTACCGAAACTGATTTACCTTTATCTTTGGCGTATGTACTGGGCATGGCGACACTGGAGGAGCTGAGCAACACCAGACAGAGGAAGGAACTTGCCACAAAAACAGCCGCCAATTGCGAAACCACACAGTCCGCTCGATGTGACGCCATCTTCTTACAGCAATGCAGTCTTGATGGTGCAGTCGGCTTAACGGTCGCTTAATCCGACGTATTGGCTTTATATTCCGGCGCCAACACTTACGAGCACCACGTGATGTCTGACGTCACTTAGGGGGCGGGGTCATTGGGGTCAAGAAGTGGATTAGAGTTTGTTGCGGATTCATTTGATCCGGAGAGCAACTGGCTTTGCCTCTTCATCTCCTGCCGACAATCCCTTCAAATCCAATCGAGAACAAAACACAAGCAAAAGACGTCACTTCCGCAATATCACGGCTTTCGTCCACGAATATCTTAGCTGGATTCCCGCTCCGGTTGCTAAGGCGTTGTCAAGGCGTAACTTTACGAGGCGTTTACGTCGATATTAAAGCCGAAAATGTGCTGAATGAGAGGGCTTAATTACGGGCATGCGTTGATGAGGAGATTGGCCTGGTCCTGGAGCGGTGCCTCGACTTGGGTGTCACAGGATGCCTTACCGGGCGGCCAATCGCGAGATCGTTACCTGCGGCCGTTGCGGGCTAAATGGCCAGCAGATACTCCCTGCTTCCTCGATCTCTTCCGTTCATCTACGAGAAATTCTAGCCCCGTATTCATTAATATCGCTAATGTTTGATGAAATTGGGGTAACCCGGATGTCAACGCTGAATTCACACAAGGAATTGACATGGCTGCGTGTAGATAAAACACAGGCATCGGACAAAGGTCCAATGGTCGATGGATCAACTCCCTCATATTGAGTTAATTAAAGCTTTGAGAGAAGTCTTATAATAACACGTGAACCCCTGCGCCGTTATCATTTTTGTTTCAATGACATTTTCTTTTCAAATCAAAGTTTTTAAATTGATTATCGTTCTAGCATTGCAATGTTTTTACTTCTTATCTCTAAGGTCTGAGTAGACAGCAGTTTAAATGGGGCGAGAGTATTCTGCAGAATCCACAGAAGATATCGCTAAACGATCGGTTTAGCAATATTGCCACAGACACATTTAAGCACCATTAATAATTATCTGAATCGGTGGCCATTGTGGATCTCTTTGAAGGCGAAATATTTATTGCCAGTTGAGTGATTGGCAAATGAAGTGCTTTGAATGAAGGCTCCATCAAATGGAAACTCATAAGACGCAAATCAGGAGAGGGAGGACGACAATCTCAGTGCGCAGTCTGACAGCCCATGCTCCTTCGTTTCAATTGGCTCATTTGGCGCAGACGACGACGATTGCCGCCAGCAACAAAATACCCCGCCAACGCAGCTCGCATTGAAGGACATTTCTCCCTTTCATGGCTACTTCTCTTATGCTCACTATACACACAGCAATGCAGGCGAGAGACCTCTACCAGCTCTTCATTCTTAAGCAAGTAGTGAAGCATAAAAATAATTATCTAGTTATAATGCGGTAATCCAGGGTTTTAGAACATCTCAGATTTGCATGGTCAACGGAAGAGGTGTTCTAAGCAGATACTTCGATTTTTTTTTCACCATTTTTCGAGCTATTTTGTTGTTCAAACAACTTTAGTCTACAACCGTCACTCCTGATTGCATCTCCAGGAAAATCAAAGAACTAAAGGCGATCATTATACATGCACGTTTGCCTATGTGGTCGAGTTGCAATGAGTCAGAAACGTGCCTCCACATTTAAGGGACTAAAGGCAGCTGGGCCTTTCACCCTGCTACAACTCAAGGGCTTCTAAAAAAGTAGTGGTAACGCCTCGTGTGGTTGAGTTAATCGGAGTGCCTGTATATTTTACCCTGGTGAAGGTCAAATGTATTCGTCATTACACGGTCCTATGGTGTTGAGCAGGGTTTCAAGAGCGCTAAAAACATCCCGATTCAACTGTCGCATGTGGTTCTTCTTCATAATAATATTATTTAACGAATACCATTTTTTTAAACTTCTTAATGCCGCTTCTTCGAGTAGTGTAATGGCCTATGATCTGTGACCGACGCGTCGAAGCAACCTGACCGTCGATGCATCGAGTTACAAACATTTGGACTAATTCATTTGGTTAAATATGCATGCATGTGAGTATTCATTGCGTCTAAAACTGGCTGCAGTTGAGGACTTGTGAGTGACCTAAAACTCATGCTCCCTCGCATGAGAGGGCACTGCATGTCAATGTGGTCATGCTTAACAGAAAGTGGAACCTGATTCATCGACGGTCAGGTTGCTTCGAGGCGTCGGTGACAGATCATAGGCCTTAAGCGTGGATCGGATCTTGCATCTTCAGACTGTCTCAGTGTATAAAATTCACTTCTATTCAGTTCTCTCTGGAATAGTCCTAACCATAGCGCAAAGGTCAAAACACAACAAATGACCTTGAACTGCTCAACTTGGCCACACAATAAGTAGAACAGTGCGCCACCAGAACGAGGCAAGCAGCGGGAAGTGCGATTAAATTCAGAGTTTACAGCCGAATGTTGCGCCTGTATGGGAAGTGGCGTGCATATTGCATTCTTGGTCAGATCTGATGACTAATATCTCGTAAGGTATGCTGTGGGGTCTGCCTTCACTCCTATATTAGGCATTTTATGTCACACAGTGAGGGCAAATGATGCAAACATTCCGAAACGACGAACTGTCGGTCGTTGACTCGAACATTTTGGGTTCCTTGTTGGTCAAAGTCCTTTTCTAATCACACCACAATCTAGTCGCAAGTGTTGGTTTTTCTGCTCCGCAGTCTGTTAAGTTAACTCTCTACAACACTTTAGTCCGGATCGAGGCACCTTGACTTCGCCTTCCAGGTTTGACCGCATCTCGAATAGAAATTTTACAAGTCGGAATCGCACGGAGGTCGATGACCCTTTATGGTGTAGTTTAATAACTTCTTACTCTGACAGGTGTTTTTTCCTTGAAATCTTCCTGAGATTTCTGATTTTTTATTTTCAAATGTCTTTGAAACTCGGTGAATACATATTTGGAAAAAAATTATTATAATTTGACACATCTGCTAAGGACATTTATATCCTCTCTTTTTTTTTTTAGCAAATGTGTCGTCTTTGGAATCATATCTGCCTGTTCGTTTCCGCTCTTGTAAACATGAACAATTAGAAGCATAAACAATCTTTCTCCGTTGAAAACGAGTGCAATTTTGGGGTGCATGCAGGAGCGACGTTCTCGGAGAGCAATTAGATTTTCTCTGACTCTCTATGTCGAAGGCATTCCTCCGGTCCCGGGATAAATGCGGAACTGAAGCTCTCTAATTCTTCGAACTTAACTTGTTAGTTGATGGCAAGTTTGCGTTCTAGCAATTCGTGCATATACCATATACCATTTATATTTTCTCTCTCAAATGAAACACAAAGAAATGAACCATTGACTTTAAATGTATTAAAAACAGGGGAATCTATATGATCTATCAGTTTCATGATCCGATCGCGTCTACCAAATAATAAAAAAAAAAAAAAAAAAAAAAAAAAAAAAAAACAGAAGATAGCAATACAAATGGTAACCAGTTTATCCTCTTAAATCATAACTCAAATTCAAAGTAAACAAATGGAATTAACCTGATTTAATTGGAGGAACAATTGCATGACAAGGGGTCAAAAAACATGTTCGATTTTCATGGTCAGATATTCCCAGTCCTCTGACTCAGACGCCAATAACAAAAGAGAGGAATTTTGGGCTAAATTTTTCGATGAGACTCTCAACTCTGCCCTGTGGGGTGTTGTTACAGCACTGAATCAGTTCTCTGCTATTGTGGAGAGGCGGGAGGCGGTGAAGAATTACTGACTTCAGTTTATCCCATAAATGTTCATATAATGTTTTCTTTCTTTCTATGCCATATTGCATGTATATGCGAAATAAATATTATATTATTATTATTATTATTATTATTGTAGACCCAAACATGGATTACGTAATCATTAAGCCAATCATAGATCGTTGCGTTTCTTTTGTAGCGAAGTATATTATAACTGAATAAGAATAAGAATTACTGCAAACTATCGATATTACGAACTCGCATACCTGTTTACAACTTCCGATTACAAAGAATCGCCTCGTAATTTACGTAATTTATCTTGTAACGTTGTGTGCTCATCACATCATACCACGTGAGTCTCTTTGGTCAGTGAGGTTACTCACTCATTGAGGTCAATGGAGGGTACACACCATCTTCCAGAAATGTTCACCCCGACCCTCGATCATCCGATCGATGTTCTGAAAATTCTCAAAAAGATTTCCAAAAAAATGAATATTTCAAAATTTATTTTCGAAAAACAAAACGAGAAACTTTCATTAACTTACAAAAATTGACGTTTTTAAAATATTCTCGTCGAATTTTTAAAACTGAAATAAAATTCTGCATGGACGAGAGCTTTTGACGAATGAATGAAATTAGAGGAAACTATGATACAAGAAAATAAGTTAATAATTATATTCTCACCCTGGGAAGCAATAAAGCCACGAATCTCTCAAACTTATGAAATTTGAGTACAACTTGCACATAATAAGTCCTTAGATTACATAACGATTTAAAAGATGAGCCGATACACATCATAACGCTCAGATACGTTATGATACTCCAAAGATGAGATTTTAAAAAGCGAGTCGATTTTGATGAAGAGAGGGATTAATGTCAGTGGAGGGGGTCGCTCTCTTTGAAGCCTCGGCTCTGGATTTCGTCCATAAGTGGGCGGTACACCGAGCGGTCCTTCTCCACCTGGTATCTCTTAATCGCAATGACGATGCCAGCGATCAGCAGAGCCACTCCCCCCAGAGAGCACACGATGATCGCCGTCTCGTTCACTTCGCCGCTGGGTTGGTCGGCGCCTCCTGCGAGGTCTTTGTCATCTGCGGTTCCCACGTCGTCTCCGTTGTCGGAGCTGTCTCCCATTCCTTCGTCAGCCGATCCCGTGACCGACGGCCAGTTGATGGATCCTTGTGTGGTGGTCACTCCGACCGTCTCGTGTTGCTGCTCTGTCTGTGTGGTCGGTGCCTGTGTGGTCGGTGCCTGTGTGGTCGGTGCCTGTGTGGTCGGTGCCTGTGTGGTGGCCGCCTGGGTGGTGGAGTGGGGATGACTGCTCGCTGGGACGTTGGTGGCGATGACCTGTGAGTCGTCGGTCGTGGCAGCGGCAGTGGTTGCTGGAGCGGAAGTCGTGTCTTCTTGCACGATGTTCCACTCGAGATTCTCTTCTATATCATTGGCCAAGACTTTGACGTCCACTGAGCTAGAGTCCGAGACGACGCTCATGAAGGCGCTCTTGTGTTCGCGATCGTAGGACAGCGTCCACTGGCAGTCCGAGAACGGATCGCAGAAGAGGAGGAAGCAGTGGTTGACGCCGCTGTCATCCGTGTAGAAGGACGCTGCATTGCATCCGGCTGAGAAGGAAAACGATACAAGATTGTGATGTGGCTATATGGAAGTTCATCTATTAATATCATTGCGTGCAATACTTACACGCACAGTGGCAGCTGTGTGCGTTGTTTCATGAAATCTAACCTGGTGATTGATTGATCAGATGCATAATTGTATAGATATGCATTAGTATGTAATCGCTGTGGGCAACACGCAATTCTGATGTTAAAATTTAGTCGATACTATTTTAACATTTCGTTTAATTTTTTCGGTACACATTTCATTTCTATTTTTTTTCTTTCAGGATATTTTTTGGGAAAGTATTCCATGACTCATCATCCTTTATAATAAATATGAACCAACAAGATTAATAAAGCCACAGGGGAAGATAAGAAAATCATCAGGATATAAAATACAATCACACGTCGTTCGATTTCATGATTCTTCTACTGGTATATAGTAACACCTGGGGTTGACCGAGTGCAAAGTGGGGTGAAATGGGGGGTGGGGGGTGTGATTTGGGATCAGGGGACTTCTGACTCTTAGCCTTAGGTCGAGACATATGGATGACACACTGATCACCATGGTTACCAGGGAAGTGCTCTGAACAAGTGTACTTGGACATTGAATTATACAAAAAGGGAAATATTATTAATTCTATAGAATGACCATTAAACTCTTCATATTTGTAGACAGATATTGCATTCTCCTCATTAATTGCTAGAATAAGTTGAAAGAAGTATAATTATTAGTAAATACATTCTTACAGGACTCCACCGCTTTGACGCAGCAGTCGTAGAAGCAGTCATCAGCGCTGGTTTTGTTGTTCATGTATCCAATTTGTTCGTCATACGTTTCCGTTCCCGCAATCCTGATTCCCTGAAGCGGACTGTTGTCTTCTCCGACCCAGCGGAACTTCAGGCACTGAGAAATGGCATTCACTTGCACAACAGCGGACACAAGGGTCACAAGGGTCAACATGCAGCCGCTGGTCGCCATGGTTGCTGCTCGGTCAGTATCCTTCGCTGGTCAGTTGTTGGACGCCGCCCGACTTGGACGTGTTGTATCAATTGATCATCGGTATTTGAAAATCAAACGTAGATTCGATGCATTCGATGCCCACGCTGCGCAATCGTTACCTGGAACTGTTCTTGTAACTATGACAACCGATCTCGGTTTAATTACCTGTTGATAAACAAATATTTTTGCGCTACGTTGGAGTGACTTGTTGAGTCGTTTGCTCTTTTTTGAGCAGACATGTTTGGAGTTCCACGCATCTGGGATCCGTTGTTATCGCCGAATTGAATGAAAAGTCTGGTCGGCACATCTGTGACCATAGAAATCAATGACGAATACAGTGATATGACTCAGTCTGTGCGGTGATGCAGTACCACAGAAACCTCAAACAGATGTCATGCAAGCACTCTGTGCACAGAACAGTACAGCGCATTCGCTACTTGTACTCGCTTTGTGATAGAGAGTTGGGTTAGAAATATAGTTTGTAGCTCGATAATTTTATATTATTAAAAGTTCATACACGATTTGACATTCACAGAAATTTTGAAATTTTGTTTGATCAAAATAATCCGTTTGGATACGCACACAAAAAAAAAAAAATAAAAAAAAAAAAAAAAAAAAAAGAAATAAGAAAAAGAAAAAGAAAAAGAAAAAAGAAAAAAGAAAGAAAGATTGGCATTAAATAAAGAAACCGCGCAATGTCTACATTGATGGCGTGTGAACATTTGATTATTCATCCATTTATGAAAATCGATTTCAATTTTTGAA
>KB296703.1:398034-414043 GCA_000328365.1 Capitella teleta
TGATAGTGATTTAATTGTCCCTGGACCAAAACCGAGCCATACCTCTGCAGGTCATTGACCCTGCAGGCAATGATAGCACTTGTAACCTCAGAAGGGGAGTGTCTCTTCAGGTCAGCATGCCTGAGTTTTACGACAAATGATATGCTTCTTGCTTAGTTAGTAATACGCATCTTGCGGAGTTAGATGATAGAATGTACTGCATCATATGATACTTTCTGTAGTAAGCACATAACCATGCTATACATTATCGACACTTGCCGGTATATTTACTCTATACTCCTCGTATTTTATCTTATTCCTAATAATTACATGCATACACATAATCGTATAATCCCATAATTGTATAACCGTAGTAATTACCATTGGACGTATCCCACGGGCGATTCATGTCAGTCTCTATAACAACGAATGTTGATAGAGCTAATAACCATACTTAGAGTAGCCGAATATTTGGCGCATGATATAGAAACTATAGCGTAATGATTTAGGTAGAGATTAGATTTAGATCAGGTAATGATGAATTGATATGCACTTCAAATGAGGCCTTTTAGATTCAGCATAATATGTTCCTAAGAAGGGAAGGTTAAAATGATAGATAAACCCAACGCATGGAGTTCGTGATTGATTGATTGGTTGATGGTTACTGTTGGTATGTGTGAGAAGCGGATACTAGCTGCACTTGGAACCCTGGAGTCCATCTTTGCTGTTGATACCTACTCCCCTGAATGACTACCCAAGAACAGCCTTCAACCAAGGCTGTACAAGAACGCCAGATGAAACACAGATGAAAATGAACAGAGGGCCAAGGATACAGTATCACACAGAAAATATTACTTGATGCGTTGGCGAAGAAGATGATGACCAAAGATGACCAGAAAAGCTCAGCCAGAGCCAAACCACGAGCCAAGCCGCTCGACCAAGTTATGAAGACCAAACCGTGATGAGAAGATAACCCTGATGACCAGGATGTCCCTGATGTCCCTGATGACCGTGATGACCCTGATGGCCATACTGACCGTAACGACCATGATGACTCCAGAGATGACAGTCTTGACAAGGAACCTGGTTGCGCCAAGATATTGCTAATTCAATTAATGTCGTTTGAATGTATTCTATGTGTTTTACTGAAGGAACCCAACACACTCTACTCACCCTACTCACACCCTACTCACCAACATATATCAATATCCCAATGCACCAATACAACCATAATTTAATACATACATATAACACGTATTTCAATAGCCCGTAATGTAAGTGGGCCAAGGCAATCATGATAAGTATCATTAAGCAACCTAATGCAAAGTAAAAATTTTAGTTGGCGCACTAAATATTTTAACTTAAATATGGGAGGTATGTTAAGATTACGTGGATGCTTCTAACTACTTCACACAATTTCATTATAGCATATGTAATTATGATTATATAAACTCTGCCTATGCATGTAGACCTTCGGGCAGCGCGTGCACGGGATTGCTTCCATCTCCCAAGAGGCAATCAGCGAATACTGAGAGGTCAGAAGGCCAACGTGCAATTAGCGAATACTGGCGGTCAGAAGTTCGCCGAGAACAAAGAACCGGAGAGCAAGCGCATCCATCATTGTCAGATAGCAACTATTTGGAAGGCACCGATTCTCTGCATTATCTATTAGAAACACAGGCTGCCCCACATCCATGCTTCTAGCATATAAGACACGGATATTTTCCATGAACACTGATTCCTCTACGCCTTCTCACCGACACACCACACATCTCTCTCTCACGTGCTTCTACAAAGACCACTTATTTGGAACCTTTTTTTTATTTTGAGTACTTTGGACTATTTTATTGAAGGTAAATTAAAGCCAATATGAAGTGATTGGTTGAGTCTTCGTTATTACGAGCTTGGAGCTTACCATCCAACTAGTGCATAAATGACGTAGCCCTGGAGTCACAACGTCAACCTTACTTGCATCGAACACAACGTCAATACATATGTTTCAACTACACGCTTCTATTAGCAATCTTTAAATGACTTGCACTGCAATAGTGTAATATTTTTATGAGGAAAGTGATTGAATGATTCATTCTTGTCCCAGTAATCAAAATGCTGACAAACTCGACATTTTTATTTTAACAGTCGTCATAGGTAATGTATATGCACCCTGCTTACCCCCTACCCATAACAATGGAGAAATTCATTGTAATAAAGTAATCATGTCAGAAGGTCAGAAGGGAAAAAAATTCATAAACGATGTTGAGTAGAACAGGTTTATGGACATCAAATGTTGAAACGCAATAGATATTAATATGTGAGTGTGAATCAGCTTCATAGCATGTGATCCTGAGAAGGAAATCAATAATCTAATGCAAGCAATACTTCCCCTACCCCTCCAATGGGGTTTCATCGTGACCTTTTGTGACCTTTGTTCTCAGACAGATGCCGCACATCACCTTCAAGGTACGTATATGTTTATCATCGAATGCGTCCCCGGATTTATATTCACTGCACTAGTAAACATTCTATCAATAGAACTTAATCTGGAATATTCGAGAACTTTCCTTCTAGACAACAACAACAGCACGAAACCAGACGCAGAAGCAAACTTAGGTTTCTTTATTCCGATTATTGTACCAAACAAATAAATAAACAAATAAATAAACAAATAAACACATAAACAAGGAAAGAATAAAGAGGACAACGGACCGAGACTGGTGGCGTTATAAATGTGCACACAAAACAAAGAAAGTTCAAGTCTTTGGAAACACACAAATTAAAGTGATATGTCAATAAGTAGAGAGCCATAATTGGCGGGCGGGGATAGTACAGAGCATATGGCTTACATCATCGTTATATAACTTAACCCATTCATAGCGAACTCATCGAGGAATCCGCGTCATACGAAATGAAGCCCACACAGTTGATCAGTGAGGACTCGGATGGTCGTGGTAGGCGATTTCTGAGAAATCCGATTCCTCTCTGAGAGGACGGTAGCGAGACCGATCCTTCTCCTGGCAAGTCTTCCTGGCCATGAAGATCATGACAAGAACGACCATGACGATGAGGGAGCAGAGACCGGCCACGATGACCGGGCGGTTGGCCGGGTGGCTTGCGATAAATGGGCTGGTGTTGAGGAAGCTGCTTCCAGTCATCGGGTGTTTGTGAGCGTCGGATGACGTCAACTTGCGCCCTGACTCCTGCACGCTGGGGAGTTCATCCAGGTTGGATAAGCCGGGCGTGAAGGTGTTCAGGGAGTTCATTTCGCCGAACTGACCCGTCTCCTCCTCCTCCTCGGTCTTCTCCTCTTCGTCCCAGTTCTCGGCCTCCTTCTGTTCCTTCAACCACGCGTCCCAGTCATCCCCATTATTCGAATCGGTCTCTCCTCCAACGGGACTCTCTGTCTCTGAGTCCAGCGAGTCCCACCAGCTTCCCCAAGTGCCTCCTCCGTCAACAGCCATCGCCTCGCTCGTAACCTCCCTCGGAGTCTGAGTTGAGGCAACGATGGGTCGTCCAAACCCATCGTAAACTGGAATATTGGAAGCTCCCCCTCCGAGGGCATTGATCGGGGCTTCCGGGTTTTGCTTTGCGCCAATGGGGTTATGGGAACCCAACGGGGACTCAGCGTTTTCTGCGTTGCCATTAGGAACGATGGCGGGTTTTCCCGGGAAGACGTAGGACGCGTCGAGATGTGGGCCAGCATTGGCTGCTGGAGGGTTGGTGGTGGCAGGGGACTCGGTCGTTGGTCCGTCGTTGGAGCCCCAGTTCCACAGCCACCCCCATGTGTCGTCATCAGTGGTCTTGGTGGTGGCCGCGGTGGGTGGCGGAACCTTCGCGACTCCGCCGCTGAATATTCCTGTCGGTCTGGCATCGGGCGCAACAGGCACTGCTGCCGCTGTTCCTGTTGCATTTACAACCGGTTGACCAATTGGTAGGAATGGGCGAGCAGTCGTGGCTTCCGATGTGGTGTTCTCGACGAATATGTCCGCGGTGATGTTGGACGCCGAAGTCACAGATACTTGTGAGATATCATGGCCGGTGGTGGATTCAGCAGGCGACTCAGTGGCGTTGACGGGGGCCTCCGTGGTGGCAGCAGAGCCAGCAGCAGCAACCCAGTCCTGTCTGGCGCTGATCAGGGCAGCCACCGACTCGTCTCCATCGGGAGCTTTGCCCCATATACAGTTTCCCAGGGGTTGGCACTGCACAAGCAGACATACCATCTGCCCCTGGTATCGGAACATGGTGGCGGTGTTGCAACCCTCTGCGATGAAATACGATCAGTGAATCGTGCGAAGTTCATCAATCGTGTATATTTACCTGTGGTTCGCATATCACAACATCTGCTGTAGCACTCTGCCTGGTCGACCCCCACCACTGGAGATCCGATTTGTCGCGCTGGGACCCTTATGTCCAGGAGGCGGAATCCAGAACGGATGTCTTGCGTGCATTCGCTGTCTGCCTGGACATTGGGCTGATTCGGCAGGATCAACACGGACATCGCGAGCAGCAGGCTGGGCAGCAAGCTCAGCATGGTGGCGAGACCTGCAAGGCGAGTTCCACATGCACTTACATCGGCTAAACAATCTTACATCGGCTAAACACAATGCTGATATTAATGTCTAAGAAAAGTTTAAAGGTGACTTACATAGAGGAAGGAGTGGTTGCCATGGATACGGCAACATTATAGGGGTGGCGCTAGGTTCTGTTTACATTTAATTCCCTCACTTGAAGTTTTATTTTTCTTTATTATATGGTTATTTACTCGTTAATTTCAAATGAATAACTGGATTAATTTTTGTTTCAAAATTCACTGCGTGGATTGGTTGACAATTAAAATAGCGCTATCCGGATCAGTCGTAGTGTAGGGCTAGCCCAAACACAGCTTGCGTCGATATTTGCCAATTGAAAATCATGATCTATGCAAAACAGAAACAAATGTTTTTCAAAACTGATGATTTTGAATATTGTGTTAGAAATATATGCAAATACAATGAATAACTGATTTTTGTTTTTTTTTGTTTTTTTTTTTTTCAAAATTCACTGCGTGGATTGGTTGACAATAATTAAAATAGCGCCTTCGGGATCAGTTGTTCGTATTTGGAACATAATTTTTGTTGCACGTATTTGGAAATTAAATATAAGAACTCGTACTAAATATATAAATAATTTACTAAAAGGAAACTTAATTTCGGCCCTTCTGATACGCTCCATAAGTTTTTAGATGCAGTGCCTGAGCAGCAGTAACGCCATTGTAAAGCTTGCCAGCAATTATTGTTTTTATGGTTGCATGTATTCTGTCATTAGTGAAAATGTACATTTATCTTCTGTTATAAGTTCTATTCCGTTACGTTTTATATTTGATGATTTTGAAAATGTAAAAACTATAATACAAAGAGGCATGTATGATAAAGCGACGATTGCTGAGTCATTAGCCCTAAAAGACTTTTCTTATTTAAAGGGATGGGGAACTAAATTTTAAGTAATGTTCTATTGACTCATAGCACCAATTGATAGCATTCCGTGCCAAGAACACCCTGCCTGGATGCAAGCGTAAGGAAATAATGCATTCCGAATATCGGGGTTAGCATTACGCCTATGGGAGAATGGCTTCCATTGCGAAGTATAGGAGGCAAACGTCAGCTGATGGCTTGGTTTGGCTGATGGCTGATTGGTCCCGTTCCCCTCGTGAAGCTATCGATTTCAGCCAATCAGAGCAGAGCATCGTCGCCATAAAAGGACATCTTTGTTGTTTACGAAACGAAAGCGCATGCGTGGTGCACTCTGGCTGACCTTTTTACTGTTTCAGGATGAGAAACATGGTAGGTGTCCTAGAAAATCGCTTGTTAAAATAAGAAAAATAGCGAAAAATATTTTTTTTTCGCGCCTGACTGGTGGCAAAATGATTATTCTATCTATTTCCGAAAAGAAAATAAAAAAAATATCCAGGGGTTTAGTCGCAGGACACGCTGATATGACGAGGCCTATTGTAAAAGATGGGGAACTCGGTGTTTCATCACAGCGACTGACGTCACGCCTAATTAGCATTATATCTCCCGCGAAATCGTTAGCGATGATATTCCTTGTGTGGGCCAGGCATAAGAATCATCTTTGGTGCATCAAATAACGACTCAAAGTCCATTTTCAACCAGTTCTCCCTCCCTTTAAGAGATGGCCTAATGTTTTTAAACTTTGTAATTACTAGTGAAGAATTACTATGTGCACTTAATCATTTTACAATTCGATTAAGCTAACTTTACGTTGTAGTTTTATATGAATAAATTATTATTATTATTATTATTATTATTATTATTATTATTATTATTATTATTATTATTATTATTATTATTATTATTATTATTATTATTATTATTATTATTATTATTATTATTATTATTATTATTATTATATCGATAATTGCTGAGGGTTGGTGGTTGACCAATTTTCCTACTCACTCCTTCGAACTATCCACTTTGATGAGAACAGTTCAGTAATTTTGCATTGATTACTGTCATGAATTAGGGACTATTTGCTGCTAGATTATCACTTGTTATCAGATATTTAACCGATAAATGAGCGATGATGTCACAATCACGGAATCAACGCAACGAGAAATGACGTTGCAGAAATTTCGCAATCAATTTGACAATTTTTCTAAGCACAATTATTTCCGTAATCACGAAATTCAATCGAATTATGCTGTCATTATTTCTGTAATACCCTCTACTTTCTTAATAATGACTTACTTTTACGGCGGTTTGTTCAAAATATCGCCAATCGAGTGACTAGCGATGGTTTCTCCGATGTAAAGATGAATCAGACGCGAAATATCACACGAGGAGGAGGCCTCTGAAAATCAATAGGTATTGAATTCGCATCAGGTTGTACATATTCTAAACGAATCATTCGCTGTTCAGCCTGGTCATGAGAGCAGCGGCCACAGCTGTGTTTCCGTGCAAACACGTCGCCGCGAACGCCCAGCAATTCTACCGCCGCGCTTCATCGCACAGGCTGATTTGTCGATCCAAAATGGCAGCGTTCAACAGATGACGCACGGATTTCGAGAACAATCTCCTTCATCCGGCAGAGCCGCAGCCAGGCAGACGAGGCGCCTCGTCTGTCGTTTTGATGAAAAAAAAAAAAAAAAAAAAAAAAAGGATCGAAAAGAGAGAAATAAGTTTTAGAACACACTGGTTCCTGAACGCCAACATCGCCACGCATCCAGACTTAAGCCCACACTAGTGATAGCAGTGATTGATCACATATTGTACATGAGGTGCTATTCATTACATCCACACGCACAAATAATTTAAAGACAAACAAAAGGTCCTGCTTATCTACGCCTATAATTTAAAATTGTCTTTCATCGAACATGCAGCGCTGAATTCTGACATTGTTTATTTGGGGCTCAATAAAACGTCTCATCGCGTTTTGAATGAAAATTGTCGATTGTTATCCTTGTTATAAAACATGATAAAAACTGACTGCATTAGAATAAATATCGACAACTATACTGAAATTGGGTATGCATGTAAGCAGTACATGTAATCGATTCGATCAGCCATAACAGTGATAGGCAGCAATTGTATGATGATAAGCATGGTATTAGTTTGCACATGCCAGGGTGTATGCTTCTGATAACACAATTAATTCACTAACGAATGAAATTTTGTTAACATGAGATCGAAGAAATTCAATCATAACACAAATTGACTCTCAACGCACTGCTAATTCTCAAGGCAAGTAAAATATAATTATCCGTTTTACTATTAAAAAAGACCTCCCTACAATTTCAATTTATCAACACGTATAAATTTGATGATTTTAATTAATCAAAAGAGATTCCAGTTGAGAGTTGCAATACTTGCACACCTGATGATGATTAAACTATTACTCATGTCACATGTCACTCATGTCACATGAACGGACATTACATGTACATGTAACGTTTACAGAATGCAATGAGGCCATATGACAAATTATAATGAGCAACATTCTTGCAGTGCAGCATAGTACTCCTGACATGAGTCAATCCTGAACACTTAGAAATGCGAATCTTCGACATGACGAAAAGTCACGATTCAAACAGGGCGGCTTTAAATCGAAGAGGGCGTTATGCGAGCAGATGATGTTAGTCAAACTGCACGACTTCAGCGGACAAAGCTAAATTAATGTAACAGCTGAGGAAGTCAGCCGGGGGCGAGAGAAGGGGGATTTTCTTTCGCATGACAAGGTACAAAATATCCTCACTGTCCGACTTGGCGGAATGTCCGGTTGCACGACGTGAAATTCAAATGCACGACTCACACCCATGAGATCCATGATTAAGTTCAGCTGATGGCTTAGCCACTTCCGGAAGCTCCACGGAACTAATCTGTCGACGAGCACCCACGTGGTACCCGTGTGCAAGGGAGCGATCCACGGATCGATTAATCAAGACAAGCAGAATCGTCACTCGATTAACAGACGTAACCATGGGCGCTTTCTACTAAGCGATCTCATCTTAGGGTCTGCATCCCTCACTTGGAATTAACACTTATAAATGCTATATAGTACTAATTAATTTTATTTTTTTTTTTAAATATAACAATGGTCTTTCTTGTGATAAACACTACCATTTCCGATCCATATGCCAACTCACAAAGATCGAGCTACAACATTGTATAATCGTCGTTTGAAAACAGCGTTCCATCTTACATTTTGTTTACAAATGGCAGCCATTTTGTATCCAGCGATATGATCGCAATCTGAAAATTACTAAAACAACGTTAATTTTACTTCTACGTTTTCCTAACAGAACATCGAAAGCAATGTAATGTTAGTTGAGGGATAGTTCAGTGCCTTTTGGAAACATCAATTAATAAGATTAATTTTACTCGTGTTTGTGACTCAAGATCAATAAATTAAGTCATGGCACCTTTACCTCATCTTAGATGAAAGATGAATAAAACATTTTAAAGAATGTTTCGTTTTGTTTTTTTTAACATTGAATATTGGGCGCATTGATTTTGGTCTGATATCAAATGACTCAATTGAAACGAAATTAATAGATCTAGAGCCATTATTATACCTTAAGCCTAGCTCATATTCCAAACCCTTCATTTTCCGGATGTAAGATAAGAGTAAGAATGATATCTGCCCCAGCACCCAATATTTATGTATCTGCATACAATAGCAATAACAATGACCCGTAATGCCCACTCGAAAATGATGCAGCCTCAGTGAAGAGAAAATTCCAATCAATTACCCCCCCCCCTCCAAATACGTAAAAAAACTAAGCGGATTGCATAATATCAGATATTGGTGTCTTCACGCGACTCGACGAAGGACTCAATCCCCATTTTAGCCCAAACGCAAATTAAATGCAACTTAAATAAACTTTTCCGGAGTCATGCATTCTCGACTCGTGCCTATAGATTGAGACATTTTTTTTTCATTCACAATTTCTTTGAATGTTGGAGTTGAGATTAGCCGAGTGTGAACTGTTTATTCGCTTCGAATGAATGCGTTGCACGTGTGTCTTTTATAATCAAACGGAAATCCTGCCGAGGTTTAGATTAACTTATTCGCAAGTTTTACTGACAGTTGTAAAGGATTGTGATAGAACGCAAGCTGATCGAGGCTCTTACGTAATGTAAAGAGATGAAAAAAAATATAATTCTAATGTTATGCTCTATAAAAAATATTCCGATGGCTTAAACGTGAATACATAGTTATTGATTTAAATTTTCCATTATTGATTTTTTTTATTTTTCATTGTAATACACGTTTTGGAAAAAAATATACATGCGATTAAAGCGAAACTTTATTTTGTGTCACATTCTAATTCGTCGATTTCGCTTCTTTTCTTCTGATCACACGAATTTCTTTTGCTATTTTTAGATCTTTCTACGGGTTTTGTGTCCGTTTCACCGACCGATGATATCGAATGAAGACGATCTTGAACGATGTTATAATCAGTTCCAGAATTTGTATTCTTTAGATTAAGATAAAGTATATTCTCATTCGAAATTAGCAATACATAAGATGGTGACTACACGGGAATTTCCAAATGAAAAACCTTATATACTTTATAAATTTAATTTAATTTAATTTTTGAATAATTAAGTTACGAAATCAGTAAAACCCACGCCAATTAGAATTTACAATATTATCAAGTATAGAGATTAAAGATCATAAATAATTATGAGGACTGTCATCAATTAAGATACTCCTCAATATTTCACCACTGACGAGGTCAAAATTTATTCCATATTTATTCAATTTTATTCCATCCATCAATGCCGAATGTTTTTGCTCAATTGAATAGTCGGTTTGTAAATTTCTTTTCGGATTGTATGAATAGCGGGAACCCTGTTGTTTCGTATGTAGCAAAAACCATCCGCAATCGATCGTTGTAGTAATATAGCCAAAAGTAACAGACGATTAGATTACCCAAGTAAATATCCCAATTTCATCAATTCCAATGATCTAAGAAAATCAGAGATGAAATACAAAATTTTGAAAGCGCATGTGATAATATAATTTAAATGATGAAGATTTTTCTAGTGTTTCGGCCATTATTGACCTGCTGTATGAGCGAATACCATCATACAACTCCATTGAATTTATCTTACGAAGATATTAACTTATTTCCATTTTTTACTTGTTCCAGTGAGTAAACTCACCATGTACATGTACCCTTTTTATTTTGTTTATTTTTTGTTTTGTTTATTTTTTGTTTATTTTGTTTGTTTGTTCCATTGTCCATCGCCATTTAAATGTGAGAGTTCCGATCACGAATAAAATGGTATTCTTATAAATTATAGGATACCAAAATGTTACATTTATGAAAGTCAATGTATTTGTCAGGGGTATTCATGTAAAATTCACGGAAATATTAGTAATTAAGCAGTAATGAAACATCAGTAATTAAAAGGCGATAAATGCAAATGTATATATTAATTAAATAACTGGAAGTGGGTAATTTACAACAGTATATTAACTGATAACCTTTGTGATTGACTGCGCAACAAAAATAAAAAAAAACCTGAATTATACTGAGCAGCAAAAGAAACGCGACTTCGCCTCGGAAGCCTCGGTCGGTTGCATCGTAACAGCCCGCGTGTTCATTTCATTCACATTTCATTCACAGGTCTGGAATAATTTCAGAATCTAAAAGTTTATTTAAATTAGTTCCCAGGTGCTCCTAGCACCAGTAATTACGATGTTTCCGACCGGGCCATCTGAGGCGTCTCTGGAGGAGTGGAGGGGTCAGGATTTCAACTCAGAAAGGGCAGCCAACAGTGAGCTCAACATCAGGAAGACGAAGCCGAACCGTGTCCGCACTTGTCAAGCGACATTACAACCCAAATTCGACGGTTGAAGATGCTGTTGTGGGGAGAAATCGTTCCTGCAATATATATTATGAGATTGTGATTCTAATCATGACTATGACGATTGACGATCATAATGTGTTGGAACTCGGAGGAAAACAAAATTCCCTTATTATTATTATTATATTGATTGAATAATAGGACTGTAAAAAGTTTAATTTTAAAATTTTAAGAAAATGACGAGGAGGTTCTGAACTTGGGTGATGACGCCTCTGTTAACTAGATACAATTCATCGAATAACTTCGCATCCCAAAAGGCTTCGAAACGTGTAGCTTCCGAATTAAATCCCAACGGAGATAATTTGCATGTCCTGCTTCGAGGACACAGAACTATATACAAGCAGAAATACTGAGACATTAGCAGTCAAGTCGTCTGCACATTTGACAGGTTTCACACACTGTTCCGCTGTACCAAAGCATTACATGCACTCAAGGCTCCATTCATATGTATCGCATTGCTAAAGGATAAGCGAAAGTAAGTGGATGGCGCAAATGTATTAAATCTCAGTAATATGATTATTCCATCCAATATAACCAGTTAACAACGCAGCCACCTTCTTGCAAGTCATTCACCCTTTCTGATAACTTCGACCAGAGAGGAGAAAAATATAATTTTTTTCCTCCTGGCCGTATCGGATCTTGAGTTTTTGACACTTTGGCAGTCGTCTGTTGGGGCTTTTGCGCCCTGCGTCTGCCTTTACAAAACACGGCAGTCGGTCGCTTCAATGAAATAATACGCACAAAAGACGCGTGCTCATTCAACATCCGGGCTTTTCTCGAGGCGGCAACAGATGCGCGTTGGAAGAAATAAAAAACCCGGAATAATAATTTTATTATTGAGAAGAATGTTGACATTCTGTCTATAGCTTTTGTGCTGAGTATTCTTCAAATTCACGATTGAGATTCCATGGACGTCAGAAGATCTCACCTCGCATCTCATCAACGCAGTTTGTGCCCTGAAGAACAGGCGTCACATGGGTCCGCCAGGTAAGTCTGCGAATTCAGATAAACATTTATATTCAACAATATAAATTATTAGGTGTAAAACATTAATAGTACGTTTATTGGTTGTGATACACTTTTTAATTCTGAGTGATAATTAATTAAATTAAAATCGTATTTAAGAACAGCCTTTAACAGAACACAAGCAATGTTCCAAAATGACCTTCAGATAATAAAAGAAGAATTTAATTTCTAACGGAACAGAGGCCATGAATTCTTCGAACGGAAGTCATTTGATTCATGAAGATATTTCGCATAAATCATTCGGCTGATTTGAGAGATAAAGCTGTGGGAATTAGGGTCCAATTTTATAGTCAGGGCAGTTTGCCCTCAAATGAGGCATAAAATAGGCTCATTGTATTAATAATTCAGCAGATTGCTTGTGAGCGCATTATATTCACACGCTCTTATTATGCAAGAAAACGTGAGGTTAGATTAGAATAAGTTAATAATTAACATGTTATGCATAAAGGTGGAGAAGACTCTCTGCAAAGAGAAGCATGCTGGAGTGAAATTTCGGCGGAATATTTGTAATGATTATTGGTGACACGGGTCTTATATCACTCTTGTGAATGTTAACGCAAGGAAGTCACGTGACGTGCGTTATGATTCACTGTGCTCTTCATTCGTGTACAACTTCCTAATCATAACGTCCGAAAGTGGTGCGTTATATGCCAACCACGATTCCACTACATTTGCATGAGATGCCGACGACGCAATCAAACGATATCGCACCTGCAATCGAAGTAAGACACCTTTGACGAATTCGCCGGTTCGCCAATTGCTTTGACGTTCGTGACATGCGATGCATTCTATATTTCTAAAATTCCCCACTCCGCCCATTTCACTGATGCTTCTTATGCGCATGCGCTTCGATCGTTCTTTTCATTTCGCAGTGGACATAGGTCAGTCGGGACGTGACCTTGTCTGTCATAACCTTTGATTTATTCCGTATGTGGTCAAAACTGACCGTAAAGTTCTTTCATCTCCTCACTGATCTGTCATTTTGTTGAGGTTAACGGGGTCAAGCGATGGGGTCATCCGGGGTCATCGCCTTCTAGAGTCACACCCTCAATAGTAATACTAAAAGGATAACTCAAATATTAGCTAAGAATTATAAATCATTTTTTATTAAAAATAATTAACCTGGTGTTTATCTTTTCATATCATTTTCCAAGAATTCCCAGGGTTCCAACATCTTATTAACGAGAATGAATTTAATAATAGCTGGGATGTCACCGAAGTGAGCGGCGGAAACCTGTCATTATCCTGTCACCGGTGTCAGGTATCAAAGACTGCCCTCTCGCGTGACTCTGCGTGATCTCATGCAGAGGCAGTTCGTGCGCACCGCACAGATGGTCAAATCTGGAGCGAGGCGAAGAGACGCCATGTCAGCATATGATGTCTGTTTTGTAAACGCTCAATTTGACATCTGCAGGAAATTCTGCAATTTTTTTATTAACAAATCCATCTGTGAATGAAATCTCTTCTTTCACAGATCAAACGAGATGGCTGTCGTTGGGTTAGGTTCAATTTCCACGTATGCGTAAAACAGTGCGCGATGGCCGATCAACGTGAAGGAACGAAGGTTTTCCCCGATAAGCAAGATGTGTTCATCAGTGGATTTCGTGACTGCACCAGCGAAGCCCTTCGCTTCCTCATATATGAAGAAGGGATAAGAGAAACCGACCCTGTAATCAAGGGTCTTAAGGAATATCTCCAATCCGTGGAAAATCGCGATAATGGAAACACAGCTTCAAATCCGGATAAGCCACGTGACTATCAACACAAAGCGGAAGTGAAATTTGTGAGTGAGAAGCAGAATGGCGTTTCTAACGAAGGGAAAACAGACAGAAAAAGGGTTGAGAATTTCTCTCTTCTCTTTGAAGATCTGATTGAGCGGTACCCACGATTACATAACATCGCTGACGACCTGTGTGAACTCTTCGACTCAAGTGAAATCGACTGAAGTCATATTTTTTTCGCGAGTCATTCCGACGGAAGTCAGTGGCTTTTATGAATGATGAATCGATGATTCAGAGTAATGTGGAATCATTTTCTTTCGGTAATGTTCCAATATTAGCGTTCGATCTTCTTTTTTTTTCTTTTCTTTTACATTTGTCATTCGTATTTTTATTTCTCCTCTGGCAGCAAATCATTAAACTAGTTTGTCGATGTCTTCATCTCTGTCAAATGTCGTCAAATTCCAAATGGATTGAAACTGGAATCGAATCACCAAGTTTCGGTATCACATTCCTCGCGGGAGTAAAACACAATTACCTCAATTTAATGTCATCTGCCACGAATTAAAATTCTAGTCTTTAATAGCAATAAAAGTCTTTCATAAGCAACGATACACCTGCGTTCATAGGGATGCAATTGGTGACAAAGCCAACCAAACACATGCTCACGATTGGTTCCCTGTATGGCATCATTATTGTCCATTTCGTTCGGTGTCAATATGCTAATGGACAATTTGGGGGGAGATATCTTTATCGAAAACGAGACTCATGAGAACATCGTCAAATGTTCCACAGTGTGAAACTTTATTCGTTGGATCATAATGCTTCCCCGTTATGATTATTCTTACGAGTTCGCATCGCGGTGGCTGAAACCTTGACATAATGCCGCCTGAATATTCTCATATACAGATCTGATATCTGATATCAGAGACCTGAGATCGCTGCTGACGAATAGGCTAGGTAAAGCCCTGATTCAGGATTTAAGTAAATATGTTGAAACTTGGACAATTTAAATTAATGAATATTAATTAACCATAGCCAGGAATGAAATGCGTAAAAACTAAAATATTATACGCCAATTTTCAATAAACAATTGATTCGCTGAACAGCCTGAGGCTTGTTGGGTGGCAAAGAAACATCTTTCACCTTAAATGGCAAAGGAATTGCGTAATGTCCAGAGGAAATCGCGGTCCCAGCTGCCATCTTCCCCATGAACAACTTGCCCTCTCGAGACCACCCACGTTCATCAGGCACTTCCGCTGAACGAATCCACAATCACTTTGCTGATTCATCAAATTCATAACGTCAGGAACTGGAAGCTCTTGAACTTTGTCTATCATAACGCGATGACATGATGCGTTATGACTTTCATTCGCACAGGAAGCGAGCGGTATTGGCGATGAACTGATGTCCTGCAGAAATATACAGATTTTACACATAAACAAAGATTCTGTAGCTTCGCTGTCATGTTTCCATGGTATATCTATATACATGTATACCATGTTATTTGGATATGGGATATTATATAATGGAATAAACTTAAATTAAATATAAATGAATTATTCAAAAAAATTCTGACACTTAGTTGAGAATCAAAGAAACCGAAAAAATGTAATCAATTTTAATAGTGTTTGCAAACATGCATAAACCAAGAACAAAAGTTTCACTCTGGTGAACGGTAGAGTTCGCCAATGCTTCTGGGGCGGTTGCACTTCTTGACTCTTGTTGGTGAGGTTTTTGTTAGAAAGTCGTTTGGTGTTTTCCATTTTCACGCTCCTTTTGTTGTTCATATCAGCATGCGAGTGATCATCCATCTGATTGAGAGGGAGAGAAATCAATGTATGTGAGTGGATATTAATTGCTGCTCACCTGCTTCATCGTGTCTTTCCTCTGCCCACTTGCACAAATGACAGCTTG
>KB296703.1:438427-448664 GCA_000328365.1 Capitella teleta
AATAGAGAGTTCGACGCTGAAACCGCTCAACCATGCAAAGGTGCCAGTAAGATCTAGAATGACGACACTATGAAAACACAGAATGAATATAATAATTAGCACAATCAACTCACCTAGTCTAACAATTCCACACATCTTGTGTGAACGATACATATAAGGTAGATTTGCAGAGCTCTTCATGTTAATTGCAAATAAGGTACATGCAAGTCAAATAACAGATAAGTAAATAATTGTAAATAAACTTTGGAAATACCTGTATACTTGTTTGTACTGGCATGTAAAGAAAGAAAGTTTCATTGCTCCTCCTGAAGCAGTACATCTATTATACCTTAATCGTTAATAATACTAGACAAAACATACACGCAGCCAACAAACTGAAATGATTTACATATATGATATAGGTATTATGATATAGGTAAAATAATAAGTATTATAATAAGGTGTAAATAATTATGCTGGGGCTTGAAATATATAGAAATATATCCAAATGCGTACTATGGTATACATGTACATTTCATATATAATTAAATGGATATCCATCTGCATACTATTGATATAGCACGAACCTGGATAATACTGAGGATCCTTCACTCTTCGTCTTCAAACACTTCACACTGTAGTTGCAGGTGTAGGGCTGGCACAGATTCTCGGGCGAGGTCTGTAGACCCATTGGGCTCGCTGTAGTATGTCAGCTAGTGTAGGGCCTAGGTATAGCAGACTAATAAGTAATATAGCTGTCACAGTGATGTGCAGGCACTGATGCTTGAGAAGCTATATATTATTATGTGAATGATCATTTATAAATTTACCGATGAAAGGTTGTTGGCGAATTGTGGTGATATCGGTTTGAACAACTGACAACGACACATTTGCGTGTCATGATCTCTCAATCGGGAAAATCTTCGAACGTCGATTGATCAACAGAGCCAGACGCCGGAAGTGTTCGATGGAAAAGTGCGTTATGATATTACCATCAGAACACACTTTTTACGCGCGCAATACGGTAATGCGTAAACCAATCAGAAATGCGGGATAGGTAGTCTACCGTAGACCTACTCAAACTCTGTAAAAGTACAGTGCCACTTCCTTTTGCTTGCTACTTCCGATAGTCTCAGCGCCGTTGACATACACTGGCCAATAGGAATAGTCCATCTATAGAGTCCATATCATTGATCATAACTCTACCGCGGCGTTTCTCCTTGATCGATGCACGAACTATTTCTAGTAGTTTGGCATAGTATTTGATGGTAGTTCATTTCTCCAATAGTCAGCGTAAATCTTTCCTTTGGGATCACAGAAAACTAGCATCATGACCTCTTGGTCGTTCTTGATACCTTTTGCGTTTTGACGGGGGTGGGATCCATGATGCCGCCACTCCATGGACTCTTGCTTGCTTTCAGAGTCACAACGGAAAATCGATGACTCGTTGCATATAATTAGTTTTTCATAAAAGTCGCGACGTCCCAGTCTGCCGCGGGTCAGAAGTTGGTTGGACATGTTGACTTCGGCAACCTTTTGAGATTCTGTCAACATATTCAGAAACAACAATGGTGGTCACATTCAAGGTTCTCTCTTTCTGCATGGTTATATGGCCACCACCCATCATTTGGTCATTGCATCAGTTGGGGCTTGCTTTCATAAAATTATCTCAAATTTTGGACGATTTCTTTACCGTTTTTACCACTCCGCACAAAGAAACGTATGACGGAACGATACCGGATCGTCTTCATTATTTTCAAAAAAATTGACAATGATTTGGGTAGGTCTGTACGAGACGCTACCAAACCGGCAAAAAGCGCTGAGTTATTATGACAATTTTAAAGGAAAATTATATTGGTTGCTAGGCAACATGTACGAAAGCGCGCGAGAATCGGACAACTATTTACCCCCCCCCCCGCTCGTAATTATGTACCTTGGTCGCCTGCTGGCTCAACCACATAGAGATTGCATAATAAGACCCATCGTCGCAGTTATGCCAGAGGAGGTTCTGCCAAGAGGTGAGATCTGATGTTGCAACTAGTGTCTTTACCACTCATCCCCCTATAATAGTGACGCATTCATATTTTCATTTATTTGGTGCAACTGTCAAATATCAGATCAACTCTCATTTTTCATCTTTTGAGTGATATGCATTGAAAATCACAAATACCTTTGCTGATGAATGACGGTCGTTGATCTCTGTCACTACTCCATATGCTGCCATTCAAAGCAACGATGCCTCATGAACAAGGAAACAACCTCATCCAGCAGGTGCTTTTGAAGCAAAATGATGACCTACATCTCAGAGCATAAATTCCGAATGTCACGCAATGCAACAAATCTGTTCAACTTTGGAAGCAACAAAAAAAGTAACAAAAGGTGAAATGACAACGCAGTTATTACATCACGACATCGAGTCTCGTGTTTGAACTAAACCTTCTGCTGAATCGAATGAGATATCACATGTCAAACATAGCTCTTTGCTCCCTCAATGCGAAGGAGGAATCAGAGGTGATGTGTTAGTTCCTGGCAAACACTAAGAAAGCTTTACCACGTGTCCTAAAAGCTTCTCAGTCTAAGAGTCAGTGAGAAGGCTGTTCCTCCTGTGCATTTAGTCAGATATTACATGTTGCGTTGGGTTGCTGAACGCTGTAAATCTTTAGTCCTGATGACATATAAACAGGTCATGACCAGAGTTCATAATGCAAGTAAATTAAGAATAAATTCCCAGCATTAGAATGGAATGACATCCATGCACTTAGCACTTGTGCATGCTTTGATCTGTTATGAATGCAATGTACCAAATGCACTTATATTGTGCATGTCTTAAATGAGGCTTGAACTTTGAAGATTACAGAGGCAATGTCTCGTGGCGAATAAAACACGTTCTTACTAACGAAAATTGCGAAGATTTCTGGAACTAAATCTGGAAAAAGCATGGACGCATTTGATCAACACTTGGTACAATGGATGCATTTGATCAACATTTGGTACAATGGATGCATTTAATCAACACTTGGTACAATTAGAAACCGGTACAAATTAGAAACCGGTGTCTCTTATGCGTAATTCATTCAAAATATTGCAACGTTTGCAAGCGGCTCCAGTAAATAGGACGCTGAATAGAGGAGAACATTAGCATCCTTCTTGAGTGATGGACCAAGTGATCTTGAAGTCTAAAAATAAACTCTTGAATAGGACACAATCATTCTCGTTTACACGCTTGGTAGACGTCCAACGACTTTCCATTCACTGTTGGTACAGACTACTGCATCAACAGGTTAACTGGAATTTGATTCATTGCCGCAATATATAGATTACTTGTTCTGGACCTAATCCTCAGCCAGACTGGGTATAATGACATCGCAGTCATTAAGTTGATTGTTGATTCTCAATATACATCCCAAAATGAGCAGATAATGCTCATGTACAAGGATACAATGAATGGAATTATGCGCTGCATGCAAAGAAGGCTGACAATTCGTCCATCATTATTTAAGGGGAAAACTTGTGAAGATTATTGCTTCACCCGGAAGCAAAGACGCAGAAAGCAGACGAGGACCCTCTCGCTGACAGACGGTTCGGAAACGCCGACAAAGACTAATGATGGGAACAAAACACAAAGAACCCCCCACCCCCACCCCCCGCAACCCACTTCTTCCCTTCCCTCTCCAGCAGGGAACTGTTTGTATACCGTGCCTCTGAAGAAACTTCAAAAGAAGACATGTCCATTTCTCTCGTGGACAACGGAATTACCCAACTACATGTAAGTGCGAGGATGACGTCGAAGTCTAATTTCAGAATTTGCCAGCTTCCATGTGGATCGGCTTCGATTGCATGATGTGCGGCGGATAATGTAAGTGTTGCACCTTTAATTGTCAGCAGAAACAATTAACCCAATTGTAATAATCAGAGCACCTCAAGCAACTGCTTTTAGCAATGATTTGGACCGCAGACTACTGGTATAAAAGGACAATATTCTGCTGCAAAGGGATGAACGTTTCCTTCAAGAGCGTTCGCTTAATGTTGGTAGACAATAGCTCTCATTCGAAACGAACTTTGGCATGGTTCGGAGGTCTAAAACCATGCCAAGGGAAAGACTCCGCGTCTCATCGACAGAAATTGTATACGGCGAAAAATTTGTAGTACCAGGAGAATTCTTCCCTTCCGACAATAATGTGCTGGGTGTTGAAAACCTCAAGAAACTCTGGCGGGTCGTGGGATCATTCAGACCATATACCCAAATAAACAAAAAAAACTATCGCCCAGCCAGAGTACCTCGTCAGCTCATCGACGCTCGGTCTGTATTCATCCGCAACGATGTCGTCAGGGCGCCGCTGATACCGCCATACAAAGCACCTTACGGAGTAATCCACAGAAAAGAAAAATCGTTCAAGATAAGCATCAATGAAAAACCAGACTGGGTGGCCATCGACCGGCTGAAGCCAGCGTATCTGGACGAGGAGGAAGTTGCAGACCATACTGTCACGCACTTAGGCCGAACTTCCCGCCTACCCAGCCGGCTCTTAATGAACTGAGGTTTCTGGGGGGGGGGGGCTATTGTAACGACTCAACTCATCGCTCTCCAACCAATAATAGATCTACTCAAAACCTTCATTAAAATCATTTTATAACGAACTTGTGTAACGTGTCTTGCATCGTTATAGAACTTCTTGGGAAATGTGAAAAACAGAGATTAATAATTAAATTTAATGAGAGGTGAAAGCAGTCTAAAATAGCAAAATGTTGATGTGAAATAGAAATGGATTAATGGAGTTCATCAACACCTTCTTGGGAGGACTTGGAGGCAGAATAGGTGAGTCTCTCTGAGGGATAAATCTGCTGACCATCTCGGGTGAGGTACACCCGTTGGGGCGAGGGCTGGACAGGGAACAGGCCCCTCCTCAGCGTTGGTAGAAGCCATCAACACGGCATCAACATCTGTTGCAGATGGTAGGCAGTCATCTACAGGGTTGCGCCGGAATGGTGTGTTGTCTCTGGATGGGATATCCAGTAGGAATCCGGATGCTTGTCCTTTTCTAGAATTGTTGCAGGGTGCCATTTCGAAGCGTCCAAAACCAAATTGGTTGTTTCACGATATTAGAATTGTTATGAATCTTTCTCCATGACATGGGTCAATATAAAGTCAAGGTTTGTCGAGCATACTACAACCTCAATCCTCTCTCTATGCGATTCTGTATCTGTATCTAAACCTGCTCCAGAAAGCCGGTTATTAATTGTAGACTGGGCAGCTAATAGGATGAGCCCATGAGTGTGAGACTGTCAATTGCAGACCCATTAGTGAAGCTATACAGTACCGAAATTTGTCATGTACGTATAGCGTCTTCGAAGAGAGGAGAGCAGAGACGTGTGTCGGACTGAGCACTGTGTGATTTATTGCGAGGAATATGAGTTTGTATATATTTGATGCATTGATTGAGATGAGATGAGATGAGATGTTGATATGAGAGTCGCTCCCACTGTGTCAGCTGGTGATTGGTTTTTTTTAATCTGTAATAAGTTAATTATCGTACATGATCGAACAATCGGTGAGAAAAAAAATTATCTATCCGACCCATTGATCAAGTAAGTGGTAGCGCATGCTGTATGCAAGCCCTGTTCGCTTGCTTCGCACGCTTTCTGTGGAAATCAAAACAGTGCCCATAAGGTCATCTTTGTGTTTTGTGTTATCCTACAGAGGACAGAAAAAAAAAAAATTGTCGTATCTTAAAAAATCTTCAAATACGAATTTCTTTATTGAAGTTCAATGCTCCATGTATCCCCCAAAAAATATTAGGGTCACATCACAAAATTAACTATATTCCTAATTAATCTTCATTGAATGCCAATTTTTATATAATTTTTGTTTGTTTCTAAACTAAAATACTCGCATTTAAACTCCGATATAACACGAACGTTGTGACTTGGGATGCTCAGAGACTTAATTTAACGTCCGTGGCCGTCTTAGTTGATTCTTATGGTTCATTTGTTGTCCTTGCAGACAGTGTCACGGCCAACGATAGCAAAGCACAGACTTCGGCGATTGTTGAGGAGATTAAGCATGTGCTAAAACATGCACCATCCGAAAAGTTTTATATATGTTTGCATTAAAACTGCTATTTTCATGATTTCTTTACAATACGATTTTATTGACGTTCTTCTGTGGTCAAAACCCAACGTCCATCTGACGTTAAACTCGTCATCCATAGGACGTCATGACCCGACATTCTTCTCACGGCAAAATCTAACGTCCAACCGACGTTAAACCATTCGTCCATAGGACGTCATGACCCTTTGTCCATAAAACGTCATGACCCTTTGTCCATAAGACGTCATGACCCTTTGTCCATAAGAGGTCATAACATTTTGTCCATAAGACGTCATGACCCTTTGTCCATAAGACGTCATGACCCTTTGTCCATAAGACGTCATGACCCTTTGTCCATAAGACGTCATGACCCTTTGTCCATATGACGTCATGACCCTTTGTCCATAAGACGTCATGACCCTTTGTCCATAAGACGTCATGACCCTTTGTCCATAAGACATCATGACCCTTTGTCCATAAGACGTCATGACCCTTTGTCCATATGACGTCATGACTCGACGTTCTTCTAACGTCAAAACCCAACGTCCATGCGACATAATTTTAGCATTTGTTATTTATAAAATTAAAATTAAAATTAGGGTCATTAGTTTTCAAGTTATTAGCTATTTTTTTTTTCTCTATTTTCATATCTCCCCTTTTTACTATTTTTTTCTTAGGTGGTCGGAGCGTCAGCGGCACTATCGAATGCCTTAGCCCGGCCTCCTGCGCTTTGTTTTGTGCATTTCACTTTAAATTACTGCACGATAATTTATATTACAATATTCCATTCTTTCCTTTATCACTATCATTATGTATATACTATAATATTAATACCTATACATACTATCTTAATTTTCTATCGTGTTTCGACTTTTGTTTGTTTATAGCCAAATAAATGCTCTCTCTCTCTCTCTCTCTCTCTCTCTAATAGTAATATATATATAAATAAACTGATTGTAATTCTTCAGTTCAGTTCATAATCATTCATGGAATATCATAGTGCCTATGCTTCAGCACCCCACACCCCTCCCTCCTCCATAGATAATTAAAAAAGCAAATGAATAAATAACGAAAAAAAAAAATGTATATAATTATAAATAAAAATAACATGAAATAAATTCGCCCACCTTCCAGATGCTTTCTCTCGCGCGTCGAATAAGAGCCATTTCACAAGAATCGGTGATTCCCAGAGGAATAGATGATTTCCAAAAGGAGTAAGTCAGAAAATACAAGAAGTGTAGTAGAAGCAAGTCAGAGTCGCCGATGTGAGCACAAACTGAAATTTTGAATCAGCGGAAAACGGAAGTTGATATGCAGGTAATTTGAATAATGAATATTCATTATGTGAATCACTACTTTGTTTGTAAAACCTGTTGATTTCTACAGGATATCGATTCATCGCCAATTCCGCTCGCTGCGATTTTTATATCATAAGCGACACCGATAGATCGGTATTCGCAGGTAAGGTACGTTATGTTTGTAGACCGTGTTCGCCGTTCACTTCTTCGATGTTATTTATTAAATGCGCGAAATGCACGAAACTATTCAGGGACATAGACAATTTAGTTTTACTAAACTTTACTATCTCCGGTTGAAGTTTTGAGGTAAAAGGTCAAGGTCACCGTGAATTCCTAAATTTCAAACAATGTCGTTGCTAGTTCATTCATTATACGATGCGTCGTATAATGAAGTAAGGGACGTATTTAAATTTTGTTTCTCACGGCTGAATTCCAAATTTTAGGGCCATTGTACCGAATCGAATGAAATGAGCATGCATGTCAAGCGCAACCTGGGCAGCGAATACCCAGTGCTCTCTGTCTAGTGGCAACGTTGCGAAGACGATCGTTTTTTTCGTGAAAAAAATCCTGGAAAAGAGACGGGAGACGATTGCTATGGTGTTTGTAGAGGATCATCAGTGTTTGTAATTGGTAGATTTGGTTAAGTTTGAGAATTGAATAATGGGAAAATAAAGGGTCCGTGTGCGCGCGATAGTTAGAGTGTGTACAATGTATTGTGTTTTTGTATAATTAATTGATAGCTTATTGGCCTTCAGCCAAGTAGCAAGATTTGTTTGCTCAGCATTAACTACATCTGTTAACAAATCAAGATCACGCCCTGAAATAAATACGTTAGTTTCATCCGCAAACAGAATAACGAAGAGTAGGTTCGAGACGTTAGCCATATCATTAACATACAATAAAAAGAGCAATGGACCCAGAATGGAACCCTGAGGTACCCCGTGAGAGATAGTTTGATTACTGGAGGAACGACTGAAAAATGACACCTGTTGGTTCCTTTGGTTAAGGTAGCTAGCTAACCATTTATGAGTCACGTACTCCTCCCATATCCATATATACATAATTTATTTAGTAGTATTTTATGATCGACAGTATCGAAGGCTTTCTGAAAGTCAAGAAATAGACCAATTACAATTTCACCTCTTACGTGCGCTTGGAGTATTCTATCCACCGTGGTAATAAGGGCCATATTTGTTCCATGGTTTTCTCGAAAGCCGAATAGATAACTGTAGAGGAGGTTGGATCATTTTATGAAGAACATTAGTCTAGAGTACATTAATTTTTCAAGAATTTTGGAAATAGCAGGAATAATTGATATTGGTCTGTAGTAATAAATCAAAATTTCCTGGTGTTTTTAAATACTGGGATTACTTTGGCTAGTTTAAGCTCAGTTGGGAATACCCCTTGTTTGAGAGAAAGATTGATGACGAATAACAAGGGATCCATCACTGCAGGTAGACAACGTTTAAAAACTTTCATGCTAATTCCATCCCATCCTGTACTGCTATTTTTAGAAGATGTGACGATATTAGTTATTTCATTTATCGTTGCTGGTTCTATTATAATTGGAAATGGCGTGTTTGTATGAATGAATGTCAAGGGGTTGACCTCACTAGGTGGGATTTTATCAGCCAACTCGGCTCCTATATTAACGAAGTAATCGTTTAGGGCACCGAATAGCGCAGTGGGTTAAACCGCTGACTGCAATCCTATGCCAACCGTGGGGGTCGAGGTCCCGGGTTCGAGACCCGATCAGGCCACGGGCGTTATGATTGTGAATTACAATTGTAATTCTTCGGTGGCTCTGCAGTGCTGCCCAACTGCGTAACAAGGCCGGGCGCTGTGTGCTACTGTCTATGGGGGTATGCACGATAAAGAACCCTTGGAATTTATCGATAAGAGTAGGGGTTAATACTCGATCTCACGCTCGATTGCACAAGAATGAGAGCAACCCAGGATTTCCAAGAAAGCGTTGGCCAGAGCGCTTTAATGTGCGTTATGGCACTTACAAATAACAATGATAATTTATTTTATAACGCGTAAAATCCAAAAAGCACCAAAACGCAACAGAATTATAAAAGCCATGGTGACAAATAGTACACATAAAATGCACATTTACATTGGTATGAGGCACGTTATGATATCATGTAATTATGATATACTCAAAGGCCGATATCTCAGCTGTTATGCAGTCTGTGGCATTGAAATTGACACAGTACATTGCTAGCATTTTTATTTGACTGAATCCGAAGTTCTAATCCATTACATCGAATTTCATGTCATGGTGGTAATTACTTACTTGCGTAAATTGATTACTATTTCGATTTTATTTTTTTATTTTATTTTTTTTTTATTTTTTTTATTTTTTTTATTTTTTTGGAATTTTAATGCTTTTCTAGAGGAGTAGGGCCTGAAGCATGTACTCTCTATGTCTTGAAGGAATTGAAAAAAATTATCATTTGTCAGTGTTAAGTCGATACTTTTTTTATTAGAGATTTCTTGTATCACTGAACATAATGCTGAGATATTGTCCCCAATGCATTTGTGATTTGCACTATTCAAAAGGTTCTCCTCGCTTAGCTGGGCGCGAAATTATACGGGAAGTGAGGGGGCTCTCCTTTTCTATAACAATGTTTTTGGTATTCCCAGTTTCGATCGGGCACGTTGAAGACTGCATAGAAATCGATAATTGGAGATCAATGAGGAAATTAATGGTTTGCATTGAGGGCATTCTCTCGCGCATAGTGCTTTTATCAGACCTGTCAAGGTCGCGAGGAATGCTGCGTACACTACATGCCAGAGCGCGCGGTCCAGGATCAACCACAACTAAGTACCAGATGTCAGGCCCCGCGTCCCCTTTCCATACCCCTCC
>KB296703.1:453449-470986 GCA_000328365.1 Capitella teleta
TTTTTTGAATTGAAATAAATATTATTATTTATATTATTACTTAAGAATAAGCATTTCTATCACTCTTTTTGATCGACCAATGCAATATAAATAAATAAATAAATATACAAATAAATAAACAAATAAATAAATAAATAAATAAATAAATAAATAAATAAATAAATAAATAAATAAATAAATAAATAAATAAATAAATAAATTTTATTATATTAAAGTGCTAAATACAATAATAGTTCCAAAGCAGTATAAAAACATAATTATGTACAGGGCAATTCCATGAAAATGTCAACCAGGGGTTCAGTTTTTAGAATTTATTCTATTATCTTGTAATTGGTCTCAAATTGATGGTAATATAGTATACCTTGATGAGAATAATTTTTCTAAGCATTCTACTCGGCATAAATTTGCAAAATTCAAGGTTAAATCAATCATTATTAGTGAATCCGCGGAAATGCCGAAAACTCTGAATTCACAATTTTAGCTATATCTCTGTCATTTCTCAACCAATTATCTTCAATGATGTTTCTAATTGAAGCTAATAAGACCCTCTTTGCATTATTCTGGTCAGTTTTATTCAGATTCAATATCTTTAGTGTCCAATTTTAAGGTCAATTTTGCCCACGAAATCTGTCTCTCTGTTACCGAAATAGGGCGAATATTTAAAATTTCTAATTAATTGGCTGGATGTAGAAATTTTAAACACAATTTCTATCATTAGTACTTCAAAGGCTTCCCCTAGGTCACTCAACTTAACTCAATGTATGCTGTATAACTGAGGTATCATGGTAACAGAGAGACACTTTTTACACAACGGTAAATGTAACAATAATCGAACATACACCCCTACATTATCTGGTTCAATTTTCTAGCATGCAGAATGTTCTAGAAAGTCATAATTAACATTATAATGAAGGTTATTAAAGATTTTTGTGGCCAACTTTCAATCTCCTCTCCCATGAGTGTTTGGAGGTTATTTATAGACCGATTTCCAGTTTAAATTTCTAGAGAAAATGAGGGGTCAGGGCCAATCCCTGCAGTTCCATTGAATTAATCCACCAGGCCTATTTAGCTGGGGATATTCCATATTCACCATTCAGTTGTCACCAGTACTCTGTTAAGACCATGGGACTCACTCCTAAAGAAAAACAGGCCAGATACCGCGAACGGATGAGAGCACAACGACCGGATCATTATGAGAACCAAAAAAAAAAAAAAGATAGAGAGAGGCATTTGGCAAAATGGAGAGCAAGGAGAGCAGAAATGAGCAAGCAGGAGATAGAGGAAGATCTGATTGTCAAAAGAATGGAGAAAAGAAAGCAAAGAGCAGCAAAGAAGGTCGAGGCAAAGAGACAAGATTCAGCGACTGAGATTCCGGGACCATCGCCCTTCTCTTCACGCCAGGCACAGGGAAAAGCAATGAAGAAAGCTACAGTGAATCTGTCTCAGTCCCCAAGAAAATGCTTGTATGTTGTGCAGGCTATTGCAAATCAGGAGGGCTTCACGGTATCAGGCAATGGCAAGGCACAGCACAAGTTAAACTCGGCTTCAATAACTGAGAGCGCCAGGAAACTCGTGATAGAGCATTACAATAGCAATGACATTTCATGGCAAGCCCCAGGTCGTAAGGATAGGGTCATTATCCGTGGTAAAACTGAAAATGGCAAGACCACCAAGATGACCATCCAAGCGAGGTACATGGTGATGTCACTAAAGGAGGCACATAAAGCTTTTTCCACGAAGTATCCAGATGAGAAGGTTGGACTGAGCAAGTTCTGTGAACTACGACCAGAGCACATAAAATTGTCTGACAAGATTCCCCATAATGTGTGTGTGCACATACCACGAAAACATCCGCTTGCTTCTCCAAACGCTACAGGCTCACACACACCTCACTCATGACCTTCGTAAGTTCGTGGAACATATTGCTTGTGACAGTACTAATGTCCAGTGCATGAAAAGCCAATGAACTTCTTCTTGCGACAGCCAAGTCAAGTACCAACAACGGAAGACTTCTGAGAGAGCAGAAAAGGTTCTGCTGCTTGCAACTCCACAAGAAATCTTACTCGAGCTCAGAAGGATCCTTCCTGACTTCTTGTTGCATGTTTACATCAAGCGACAACAGGCTGCCTACATGGATAGAAAGATTGCTGACTGTTCTCCTACAGAAATTGTACTGCAAGTAAGCAAATAAAGACTATATGGTGGCAATCAATTCAAACAACGGTTCCTCTTTTCCAATCTCCATTTATGGGAACAGCAACACTCAATCAAGCTGGAATGGAATTTCTTCGTCACTTCCCATGGCAAAGGCGCGGTGGATGGAATAGGAGGGACAGTGAAACGATCAGTCTGGAGATATGTAAAAGCAGGCCATGCATCCGTCCAAAATGCAAATAAGTATGCTGCCATCGCCAGTCAGAGAAATCCAGGTATCACAATCAAATTTGTATCAGAAGATGCCACCATGAAAAAATCCGAAAGAGCTGACAAAACATTGGGAAGGCGTTTTCCATGTACCTGGGACACACAACCTTCATTCTGTTCGGCCTGCAGGACCCAACCAAATATCAGTCGCCGAAACTTCATCTGGCCCCTTTATTGATGCACAAATTCGCGAGGCTAATATGGACGTCAACTATGAACAGTCGCCACCTGAAGATCTTCTAACTTTGGCCAACGATCAGTTGTTGTTGGTGAATTATGACGGAGCCAATTACCCAGGGGAGGTGGTGGAAATTAGTGAAGAACAACAAGAAGTGAAGGTGAATACAATGGAGAGTGCAGGTAAGAACTGGAGGTGGCCGAAAAAAGCAGATTGCATTTTTTATAATGTGACGGATGTAATTCGCGTGATCAGCCCACCAGTGGTTGTAAATGCCAGAGGACAATTTAAATTTGATATTTAGGGCTCCTGTTCCTTCTCATCGGTCATCAATATCAAAAAAGTTGTGTTTCTGATATTCAATTGTTGTTATTTTTCTATTTGACATTTAGCTAATGAAAATCACAGTTGTCTCTCCGTTACCGTTACTGTGTCTCTCTGTTACCGAATGAACTTTGACCCTGAGAATGAATTAATGAAAATATCAGTTAGAATTAACAATGGAGTACTGCCCAAGCCAAGACACACAGATCCAATGGTGCAAGAAACCCCTCTATGCTCTCAATTCACAAATTTTTAGCCTCAAAGTTGAAAAATGAAAAACGGCTTCTTATGTGATTTATGTTCCTTAAGTGGTAGTAGCTGGCTTTCACGGTGTGACTGACTTGTTCTCGCATTGTCATGGACTCATACCTAGCCAGCTTTCGAGATTTCTGACGCTTGTTGATGGTATGATGACGTCATCTCCAATTGTGATGTTGCTCAGTTTCTTCAGATTGTGCTTAATGGATTACCTCAAACCTCAACGGGAAAACCCTTTTTATAGGCTTTCATAAAAAACAGGTTGCTTAATTGAACTTATGACGAAGTATTTGTATTCGTATTTTCAATATTATTAGTATATCAATCAGTGATTGAGGGCTTGTTTGGGTTTTGCTTTCTGGCATTCTGATTAATCGGTTATACAAATCACTTCTGACCCATTTAAAAGACATGAGATATAACAGGTGGTTTAGGTGTGGCTGCACTATCTGAGAGCTGGGAGTTAACAGATGCGATGCACATGGTAAGGAGCTTTATGTGATTGAAAGATCGACAGTCACTACCGGCTATGTGAAACACGGAAAACGAAGCTTGCACTTTCCAGAGGAGAAGGATCGCACGCATGTTCAAATCACGTCGGGGTCACCAGAATGACGTTGTGACTCCAGTACTACATCAATTATGCACTAGTTGGATGGTTAAGCTCCAAGCTCGTAATAACGAAGACTCAACCAATCACTTCATATTGGCTTTAATTTACCTTCAATAAAATATTCTTAAGAGGGTGTCACAAATAATAGAGTTCCGAAAAGAGTAGCTTGGTGTGTGGTTCGCACGGGACGAGTAAGCACGAGAGAGAAAAGAGGTGTAGAAGTGTAGAGGTGTAGAGATGTGGAGATGTGTGTTCATGGAAAATATTCGTGTCTTATATACTAGAACCATGGATGTGGGGCAGCCTGTGTTTCTAAAAGAAAATGCAGTAGATCGGTGCCTTCCAAGTATTTGCTATCTGACAGTGATGGATGCGCTTGCTTCCCAGTTCTTTGTTCTCGGCGAACTTCTGACCGCCAGTATTCGCTAATTGCCTCTTGGGAGATGGAAGCAATCCCGTGCACGCGCTGCCCGAAGGTCTATATGCATAGGCAGAGTTTATATAATCATAATTACATATGCTATAATGAAACATCGTGTGAAGTAGTTAGAAGCATCCACGTAATCTTAACATCTTACACTTTTAAATTATCATGCATATTATGTGCATTAATTTTGCAGGACTTGATCCGGACATTTTCTTCATTATATGCTGATATGGAGCTGTTATGCAGACGTCCGATTCAGTTCCCAGAATTCAGAAAGAAAAGAAGGCACACAACAAAGCACATCAAAGATGTGACATTTGGTAGAACTTACAAGCTTCTGCATTATATAACTATATATTATATACTGAATGGTGCATTTTTCTTGCAGGGTTTGCCTATTGCTGCAGCCCCCGCCATCTGAATCTCAGTCCATCAACGCTGGGCGAATACTTCCTTTTCGGAAATGATTTTGGTTCACACGTTAATCTCAGTGAGGAAAAAAGAAGAAAGATTTGAGCGATTATACTGTGATTTCTTCCAGGCCGAATTCCACGCGCTCCATCTTTTGGTAACAGAAAACAACTGAGGAAAACGTGGAAAAAGAAGAGCTACGCAAAACAACCGGATCCAAAGTCATTGACCCCGCCACCAACACAGCAACCTAAAGTATGTACCTCAAGGGTTGCTCCGATCACGCATGGCGGCATTATCCATGTCGTATCTCTTGTACCCTTGACCGTATAACACTCACTAGTGTTGGTGTGACGTTAAACATCAATTTCCTGTACCCTTGACTGACGTGACCAGACAGTATTGAGAATGTATTTCATAATGCAATCCTGAGAATAAGCACCGCTGTGATTGGTCAGTTGTGATGACCACTTCAATGCATGTAACCTTAAAAGTAGGGTAGTACCCTTTCGCCCCTTCTGTTTGCTTCTGTGCTCATGAATGCCTCGCGAATCGATTTTCAGGATGAGAATCGCAAGAAGGAAATCGTGGTGCCTGCCAGAGAGAAGAAGAAGGAAGAAGCACTTCAGGTTCCGAAGCCAAACAAGAAACAAATCCAAGCTGAAAAGAAAATCTTAAACAAAGTTGGCTGCATGTTAATCATTCATGTGTGGTGCAACTAATGCTTGTTCTCCTATCAGGACGTGGAAGAGGTGATCATAAAACATAAAGAGAAGAGAAGTAAAGAGCAAGAACGCGATGAGAAAAGGAAAAATAAAGAGGAAGAAAAGAGGAGGCAGATGCACAACAGCATCATTGCTGTTTCTAAATCGGCAGTCATGTCGCACCGGTATAATTACACTTGTTGTACAACTCGCTAAATAATGCCGTGAAGTACTGCTGTAAAACGTGCACCGTTTATTACGTAACTGGAAGGTTCCATATTTTTTACGTCTTGGGCATCTTGGCATCTATACTATGATATTTGATTATAAAGATGATATAGATTGTCACACAAGGAAAATGAGCTGCATGCAATTGGATTACTGACTCTATACTTGTAATTATAGTTTCCACCAGTGATATTTCTATGCACTTTAAATGTAAAATTCTGCAATTTTTTTTAACTCGATATAGGAAGAAACTTAGACAGAAAGCAGAAAAGCAGAACGCTTCAAAGGTAAATTGTTTAGAAATAAAGCGCACATTTCGCTTGACTTTTTTCATTTTTTTTTTTTTTTTCAACAGACTTCTGAGCCTAAAGCTTCATTGGAGATGAAGAAGAAACCAAACGGTCAGTTTTCATGTGGTCATCATAGTGGTAGCCATGGTACGAAGGACATCAACAGCGCACTTTCCGTGTTCTCTGCCAAATAGCTTTGGTTCTCATAATAATTATTGAGATTTTTTTGCCAAAAGGCGACCGGCGCTAAAAAGGTCGCTATGGTAACAAATCAACACAAACGGATTGATATCACTGTTTTGACTCGGAAACGTAGATAAGTCATTAACATCATGGCTCTATATGTATTAACTTTTCACATTGACTGATTAATTCTTTCTTAATTTAACTCTAAAAAAACAGATACCGGTGCAAACCATAATATTATTTATGTGGCCGACAAAATGGCCGCTATATTGATCTGATATTGACTACTGCAACAGCCTCCTGTCTGCATGGTCTTCCTACTTCTCAAATCAGTAGACTTCAACGGATTCATAACAGAGCCGCCAGGCTGGTTAAACGATCTGACCGCTATTGCAGAATATCTCCACTTTAAAAGAACTCCACTGGTTACCGGTGAAATATCGAATAATGTATAAAATCAATTTACTTTTGTTGAAATCTCTCAATGAACTTGGGCTAACTTATTAAAGTGAACTCTATAAGTCTTAATATCAGCCGACCCGTTTTCTGCACTCAGGCAACCAACATCCGCTGAGCATTCCTAAATTTAAATTAATCTCTTTCGGCGGCCGTTCTTTTTCTGCACAGGCACCAGTTTTATGGAATGCTTTACCTCCCGATATTCGTGAATTGAAATCTTTACCTGTTTTTAAATTAAAACAAAACTTTTTATTTCAAAATTGTTTTAATGTCCTGAAGCGCATTATTTTGAATGTCTTCTTTTACTGAATATGGGCTTAATAAGTGTAAGAAATAAAATGAAAATAAACTTGACCTTGGAAGAGTAACAACTGATGAAACCCAATTGTGTACAACAATACATGAAATCATGAAATCATGAAGCTTAACGATATGCTCGAGGCTAATTAATTTTGTACCAATGAGTCTTCGTTTTTTCGCAGAAAGTGTGCGGCACCAGTTGGTTATAACAGAACTTGTCAATTTCAACCCTTTTGACGAGCCGTGTGTTGTTGGCGAGGATTGGGGTGACTGCGTAGTTTCATGTAGACCAGGCGCCCAGCCACACAACAGCATTGCAACTCCAGAACATGCCCCACATGCTCTTCCAAAGAATAAGCCAGAAATTGAGGCGGCAACGAGAACCAAGACCAGCAAACCCACGAGGACCTGGACACTTAGTAAGCACCCGTTTATAATTAACCAATGCGATAATTGCGCGTACCCATTACTTGCAAAAATAGAATCAATTTTTTTTTTTTTTTTTTTGAGAATTTTTTTTTTAGCGTTATATTTCTTTCTTTTCGAATTCATGATTATATATTTATACATAGTGGATTTTTGTTTTGTATTGTTTTTTGAAGTGAATGGCAATAAGAAGAGAATATCTTAATTACAGGTAACAACCTTCCTCCTTTGGCACCTGTTCCTCAAATGAACGCGTGGAAACTCAGAGAATACAACCGTCAACAACAGTTGAAAAAGGAAGAAGAAGAGGAGAGAATGAGAGAAGCCTTCAGAGAAGAATGTCGGCGAAAAAATCTAAATAATGAGGCGTAGGTTCTCGGAGGGTCCGGTTGAAAATGGATCCATTGATGCGTACATTTCAGAGTCAGAGAGGAATTGAAACGAAGAGAGTTTCCAGCCATTAACGAAATCTCTCCTGCAGTTAACCACAATAGTTTTCGACAGGATTTGTTTGGAACTGATGAGTAAGTTTTTGGGGAATGTCAGTTTTCAGGGCATCAAGTTATTGGTTGTTTTTATCTCTCTTTAGTCTCAGTGCATCTCTTCCTGTGTCTACGAAGAATGTTCAATTGGAAAGCACTGTAGCTCCGAGTACTGACCAACCAGTGTATAACCCTCTCTGTGTTCTACATGAGCAGATGAAATGTACTCCAGGCGCAGAAATGCAAACCATATTAAGTGCCACTCAAGCAATGGCAGTCAGTGATCCACCGCTGGCAACCTTCGTCTCATCTGTTCATGTGTCAATTGATGCACCCAGTGAACCTAAGGATGAGAAATACGTCCCACAAATCGACAAACTCTTTGGCGGCGTCATCAACCGTCGCTCTGATGATGACGACTGGGAAGACGATTTTGATGAACAAATTGGATTTTTGTAAGCATTTGTGCTTTTCGTGCATTTCGTGCGTCCAAATAGTTCTGTGAGCAACCCATGCCAAATTTCATTAGTATTGGCTCTCTTCCACTTTCAGATAAGACTTGTTGTCAGGAATAACTGAAATTTTGTGAGATTAGTTCACACTTATTGCATTTAGATTATGATATTTTGCATACTACGAGGTTAGTTCAGTTAATATATAAGGGGTTTGATCCGGATAAAATTGCAATAGAATTTATAGTATTATTATTGCAGATATTTGTATTGGTTTTCAACCTTTTCATAATTATATGCGATGAAGATATTGTCTTGAATTTTAATAAGTAAAAAAATAAATAAATAAATAAATAAACAAAAAACATACGTCATTCATTATTTATTAACTCAACCTTATTATTTTATTCATACAGTCACAATATTTTTTTAGTCGGTATTCAACTAGCACATTGTATATCCCAACTATGGATTTATTGAACGCAAAACTCGCTCGCCTAAGTGCTGCTATAATTCCTATAAACGGAATGACATTCGAGCAGGAGATTCGACAGAATGGGTTTTCATTAGAAGATTAGATTTTTCATTAGAAAATTTCATGAGTTTCTCGCGGGATCAAATTTTGGGCCATTCGATTATTCCGTTTATAAACTATGCTCACTCGAAATAATCGAAGAATGATTTTGATCCTATGACGGTCTTACTGCGCAGTTCTCTCGGAGTGTTTATACTGGTCAGGTATGCTTCTGTCTTATTTCTTTCTTCTTTTCTTGTTGAGATTCGTCATTAGCACATTTGAACACCTCAGTTTATTGGATACCCGCCAGCCGAAAGCTTTCACGGTCGCTAATGCATGCTAATACATATTGATATGCACTGCAATGTTAGTGAATTAATCACAGTTAATCTCGGGTGTGTTTGTCAGGCCATTCCCTCGAACTGCATGCTATCATCATCATGTTCATCTTTTTTCGAGAGAGATTCTCGAGATCTTCCAATAAAGGAAAAGACAAAAAAAGCAAATATTATAACATGTCAGATATAGCTTATTTGGGTGGGTATAACATATTATGTAATAATTATGACCTAATTACTTTGCTACTGTCTTCGTAATATTGTCAGTAACTAAATCATGGAAAAGAACAAGCGATTAAAATAGAATAACATTGAAACGATTCAAGGTCAACGTTATCGATTGGGTGATACGCATTGATCGATCGATCGATCGATCGATCGAATTTACTCAAAATGTGCAAAATATTCTGCATGGTGCATTGGTTACCCGTATCATGAGCATCTTATGTAATACTCTACCTGGCGACGAATGGTTCGGACATTACACCCCATTTGGAGGGAAACGCTTCCAACTTTCATTGCCCGATCCGGCCAGAAGGCCTCTGGATAGCTTAACTTGAAGCGCTGATAGCCGTCCCGTAGTGAAGGTATCGCTAATGTTTAAATGCTTTCATAGAATTCATAGGCGTGTCAATTTCATGAGTCCCTATTGTCTATTGCTCACGTGAGTACTCAAAATGAAGGTTACCGGGATTTCGGGATTTTCCAGACATGCGAACTAATTTTTGAACACGGATGATGTTGCTGAATATGTTTCACAACATTTTACAACATACAAAATATTGCTACCCAAGAATAAATGCATTTATAGACCCGTGTGTTTCTTTTGCCTCTAAGTATAGTAAGCCAATGAGCTTATTCAGCATAGTAATTACCAACATCAGCCAAGCCAGGATTAATGATCAAAGTGATATTTGAATTGCGATTTGGGATCCATATTGATCCAAAAGGTGCCGAGACCCTTTGGCACATAACTTATCCTTGCAATAATACCTCAGCAAGCTTCGCAGTGTCACTAACTGAATGTTAAAATGTTCCAGATGAGCATATCTTTCAAGCGCGACATGCCGCCACCATACACGGATTCACAAGTCCTGAAGGACTACCACCTGCTTCAGAAGAGCACCCATTCCATGCCAAGGTCATTCCCAGTTAAAACTGACCAGAATCGCGAAGAGGTCTCGTCAAGATTGCCGCGACAGCCTCGTCTGTCTACACCGGTGAAGACCCAGATTCTGGAACTTGCTGACAGTTATAATAAACACTTGCTTCGGAAGCAACAACAGCTGCTGGCGGACATGGCGCTGCGTTGCAGGGAGCAAGAAGTTTTGGATATGTCGTCTTCGATAAGCAAGAAATGCATCCTTGAACCATACGAAGAGAGAGGGCGAGAGGCAACCACCTACAGCACAAGCAAGATGGTGAAGCATGTCCTCAGAGAAAAGACAGAGCCGGTTATTCCCGTAGATCATGAGCTTGTGGCAGTTGCGCCCCAAGTGCAGCCCAAGACACCGCCGAACGACACCAAACAGCAAAACTCAAGTCCACGGAATGACTTTGAAAAAGCACGAACATGTTTCCCGATGCGAAAAGTTCGCCAAAGCCCAGGAGTTAAAGAATGGAATATCCGAGGTTGCCCCCCTCGACTGGAGATATCGTACAGGAAAGGCGTTAGGCCGTCTCCTGCGGAAGGTCAGCGGTTTGCTATGAAGCCTGAGCGAGTAAATGGTATCATCCAGAAGGAACATTGCACGCTTGCGAGAAGTGACCAATTGGCGCCTCTCTTGCTGCCCGTATTGAAATCGTCTGGAGATAGAAACAATATCAACAGCTATGTGAATACAACCAAGATGGACCTGGGCTACCGAAGTCGCTCCATCCTCGAGGCCTCTCTGCATCCAGCACCCAAGCCCCGCCAGACCCAGAGCCTTAGCTGGACAAGTTTTAGTCAGGCTGGGTCAGGTCCATCAATGGCAAGCATGGCTGCTCTTGCGACAGGACGTCAGCAAAAAGAAAGCATTTGAGCCTCAATGAGTTGTGAACCTGCAAATCGAATGTGAATTATTGAAACCTTAAATGTTCGATTAAATGCATTTGAGTGAATTGGATTATGCAAGATATAATTTATGAGCACAACTTGTCAGCAGTAAATGCTAGTATGCACAGCACTTGTTCATTCATTCTTATTATAATCGAAACTATATCAATTGAATGCATTTGGAAATATATCACACGTGTGTATACTTGTTATTCTGTTGTCCAACCATTGCTATAATGTTGCAACATCTTCTTAACAGCTTTGCCGGACTGCCGGAGGTCAGTTGGAAGGTTGTGAATTAAAATCATAACGCACTTTTTCTGGAAGGTTGGCGAATAGGTGATCGTCATAACGCTCGCGGTTGTTGCATGCAAACATACAGTTCTAGAATTATAGTTACTTGCATAGAAATATAAAGGAGTAACTAGAATGCTTATAACGTTCACGTGATCGGTCAGAATTTAAACCAGATTTAAGGGAACTTCGTCATACAAACTCAATGAAAACTCGACATGCTGTTGCTTTATGCTATAAATAGCCTATAAGCGTACGTCCCATCAAATTCCAAGCTACTGCGAATGGGCGCTTTAACATTATAAGTCATGTACTAGTACTTCAACGACTATTGGTATCATTAAATCACATATGACCCTCGCATGTAAATTTGGCAAAGGACAGTTCCAACCGAGATCACATCCTCACCTGTATAGTCACCTCATGTTCTCTCTTCCCCTGTTTTATGCTGTGTGGTCTTAATATTCCTTTATAATCATATTCACTCAATCACCTTCATCGGCTGAAACATTGTCAATCAGCTCAATGTTATCATTCTGCCTCAGTGATTAAAGAGTCGGTCTCTCGTCGTGTTGCCCGAACTCCACATGCAACAATGGGGTATGTCCAGCCGATCTAACCATCGACATTCACAGGATTATTTTATTTATTTCGTTCCGTATTCCTTTGGTGCGATGAATAATCTCCAGATGCAATTATAACTATCCGCCGTTGTCGCTGGCGGAATTCGGTCTCCAGTCTAAAGCGGTTAAGGCTGCAAGCCAAAGCAGACTTTATAACTACAAGGTCAGCGCACAGACAATTGAACCATTTTATGCCAATGGCATAAATATAATGCTAATTCATAATGTTTGTAGGGCTTATTAGACGGGAAACAGAGGTCGAGTTTGCAAAGCTAGAAATGATAAAATTGGCCATAATTGGTCATAGTCAGCCTTAAATGTCCTATTGTATGTATGGGTGGAGTTTTACGGCACTGTGAAACTAAAAGTATTATATTAGTGCCTCCAACGGTTAACAGGAAACGTAAGAATTGTCGACACAAGAAAGGTAAAAGTATCTCATAAAATCAACGCTGTTAAGCTAACGGGTGAGATACAAACTTTGGGACACAAACTCAATTAAAGTAAAGGCTTAAAGTTAGGAAGAATCACAGACAACAGAGATGGACTTGGTAAATGTCCTATTTATAAACAGGCGTACAAAGATAGCCTCTCCACGACGTGATATTGAGGAGTTTTATTTTTGATTGCTTGATGAAATTCCGCGTGGGGTGTGCATTACGACAATGTCCATGGATTCCATGTCTCATAAATTAGATTTGCGTGCCTGATTTATCAAATTCTGCCATTGACTCGACTGATATACTTGCCGGAGGCTCAGTTCTTAAACCGGGCACAACAATTCATTCATTTTACTTGAGAACTTAATTAAGCCTATTTCTGGAGTCCCTCAGAGCTAAGAAATTAAAATCCATACACCTTTCCGACACAACACCTGACCTCACTGACCTGGGAGTGAATTGATAAAAGGATATTCCAAAGGAATATAATTATCTGTATAATCATATGCCTCAGCGCATATGATTATACGTTATATAAGGTCAACATGAATCCTCGAGGCTGAACTGGGCGTTTTTCACGCCCTCAACCATTTGCTCATTCACCTGCACTTGATCAACAGAGGTTCAAAGCGCACATTGTTCCTGCCCTAAAATAGCCTCCCTTATTGCGAGAGTAGCACGCACTCACAGGCCAATAGGTTCATCAACGAATCCATCTCAGCATGTCAGTTTCATTGATGAATCATTTCCGAGGACTTTGTGTACGCGTGCAAATGCAGTGTATTTCCTACTATATTGTCATGCGAAGGTCAACACAAGTAAAAAAAAAAAAAAATGAAATGAAATTTTGGGCATTGGTTCGTGTACACGACATATATACATTGTCATTTTTGAGCCGTTTGCGGCTTCAAAATGCTTATTTAATGAGATAAAAAAATAATCAGTCCCCTCTCCGTGGGGGCTATGACGTCATAACCCCCCACCATAAACCCTAGGGTACTAGTTTTTTTTTTTCAACGCACATTTTTTTTTCAACACACTCACTATTTTGAATACACATGCATGCCTATATAGTTTACGCATAATTTGTACATAATCTACTGTAATCTGTTCTTTTTTCCTGGTTTATATACAGTGTAAAATAAAAATAAAAGTTTATTTACTCTCTCTCTCTCTCTCTCTCTGAATAGTAGATTTTTCATTCCCCTTCCCCTTGCTTCAATCTTTCTATCCATTGGCCCCTTTGTAATTAAACATTGAACTCCCCTCGGGACAATAACCGACCTGACCTTCTAGGTGAGAGCTGCCACATTCTCCAAAAGTTATGTTTCTAATTAACCAGAGGAAATGCTGAGCTCGAATTTCTTCTCCAACTAATCCTTTAACTGCCAATCACTCTTAGCTTACGTGAGGAAGATCACCTTAAGGACTTGTACTTGACATGTTTTGCTCTTTCCCATGCAATGGTTAAGTTTTGCATGTGGCTGACCCACGAGATCCCGATCTATGAGTATAATTATATCCCTGCTATTCCTCTATAAACCCGACCAAACCAACATCTCTTCCCACTTCTATCCACCTCGGTTTTCCACCTCCAACCATCTTTCATTTGGACCACAACAAATAAATTGGATATCATTCAACCCTAGTCTGTGTGCTTTACCTTTTAAGTTCAGGCTAGGCCACGGCCGACGACACGCATCGAACACTCACATTTCCGTTTACTGTTGAACAAATCAAAGTTTGCTCAATTACGACTCTTATACCTGTAACACATCCTTGGTCGAACTAAAATCATAAAAACAAAAAACAAAGGCAAAAACACAATTATCTGAATTCTATGCTGGGTCAGCCGAGAAAGGGGTGAACTGTCGTGACTCGAACAATCACACATTGACACATAAATTGTGAAAAATACTCAATTATGTTGTTTTTATTTTATTATTATTATTTTTTTTTTCATTGTTAAATTGAGTGAGAATCAGTCAATTCAAACGTCTTGCGATAAGTTATTAATCATATAATTCAAGATATAAATAAATATAAATATAACATTTTATCATCATTTTCTGACTCAAGGCGACGAAGCAGAATCGTTTGTGTTGATCCGTTATAAGGCAACTGGTCGCCTCGGGAAATTCCCGGGGTTATGACGTCATTTGCAGCGCCACTAGCGGCAAATATGTGAACCAAACCGATTCGGCGGGAGAATCAGAACCACTGATTGTTCGCTGTTCGTGACTCCTTTATACATTGTAAATGATATCAGGTAAATATTATTATGCGCTGGAATTATTAAATAGTGTGTATATTTCGTGAATTTGGCGTTATCTCGGGCATTTTGATTGATCATTAAGAACGGAACGCCGTTATGGACATTTAGCTTGAACTCAAAAGTAAATCACATTCGGATGAAAACTATGGTTCTGGGGTGTGTGAAGCGCCGTTCACATAATTATGCACACACGCAGTATTTTCCATCTCCCTGTTTTAACATTTGCGGCAGCAGGAAACGCATTCGGATGGATCGGGTTGGAAAATTATTTGCTCGCCGCGAGTTCAGGCAATGTGCCAACCCGGTTGCCATGGAAATGGACGTTTTTGATTGCAAATTCGTTGAAAGATTCCGACGGAAATATGACCCGCACTCACGGTCTGCACGCATATTTATTTATATTGTCAATGGAACGATTTTCCGGCTGAACGATGCGTGCGTTTCCCGCACGCACGCACATAATATATGCGCACGTATTTTTGTTCAGACAAAAAGCGCCGTTCATATATTATATGAACGGCGCTTTAGCACCATTGTCCTTCGCTGCAGACCTGGATGTCTGTCACCAAATGTGGGTGGCATGGGTGATTGATATGAGGACGATGATTATTTGAAGCTGAATTAGCTGACAGATGAATTCAGGGGAAAAGGTCTGTTCCCTTGAATTCCCGTGAGTTGCATGAAGTTTTGAAAGCACTTATAATTTGGGGAATAACTCAGATTGTAATAACAATGTACACGAAAGCAAACAATACATAATTGACTGACTTCAAATTAATTCAATTAAATTTGGAAAAACAAAATCACATGACCTTGTACTAATATAAGTATACTTACAGAGTATAAGTATACGTATACTAGCACAAGGTCATCAGAATTAACCCGTCGATCTCCTTGTCATGAAAAAAAAAAAACAAAAAAAAAACACAGGTTCTACAAGTTCAATTGACACGCAGTTACAGCTTTCTTGTTGGCAGACAGACTCAACACTTAATGCGTGCAACCAGCATCTCTTTCTTAAGTGCCTTGATGGATCACATCATCCCTGCGGCCATGTGAGATCCATTGTTCCTTCGGGGATATGATCATCAATCAGACCTGTAATTGCTTGACGAACTGCGTAATTGGACACTTGTACCACCGGATTGATTGAACAATTGATAATGATACGGCTAATGTATCATTTCAGCGTTTTGGTCAAATTTATATTTTCTGCTACTAATATTGATCAGCTCTGTCGCTGGTGATCCTGGGGAGAATGTTGGCTGACCTTTGAACCGATAAACCTGGGTGATGGTAGTGTAATAATGCGCTACTACCACGACAGAACGTGTGACTACACATGGGATGAACTTGATGGATAGATGTCTGGCAGAGCACGAAGTGGATAACGCCAGAAATTCACCTTTTGAAGGTCAAAACATTCAATCTCTGTCCAGGTTCATTTAATCTTAAAATAGTGATCACTGACGGTGAGCAATGTTCTCATTTTTGAGAACATGTCCACCGACGCGCCTGCGAGTCTTATATATGACCATGATAAACAAGCGTTATGACTTTGTACTGCGCTTATGATCCGCGTATCAAGCGTCCCATGCTCAGTTTTCACGAACACCATGCTCCCCTGTCAAAGATCAAAACTGAATGCAATATCTCACGTCAGCAAGATGAAAAACAGTTTTACTTTATCGTGATAACGTTTCTATCCGAGATTATGTCAGTCACCAAAAAGTATCTACGCTTCAATGGAATAAAACCAATTTTTCCACTGCAAACATTTAAATGTTCTTTTTGTATCGTGACTGTCGTCAACCTTCTTGATTCTAAGACGCAACCGAAAAGAGGCAAACGACTTGAGCTCTGTCGCAATGCCGCATACAAGTACTCTATATCTACTTCTAACATCAAATCTCCCCGAGAGAAGAGATAGAATGATATCTCACTTTCTTTGATGAGAAGCATAGCCCACGTCATAACGTTTTAGAAGTGTCAATCTATGCCTTAAGGATTCATCTCCAAAGCTTGGTGAGATGGTCGGCTTCTCTTTGAACTGAGACTGAAGAGTCTTAAGCTTATATCTAAGATCACGAAATGAATACAAACTGGGCAATCATCTGTCTGTCAAACGATTGTTATCTATCTGGCCTTCCTATTTGCTTTTGAATCAACAGCGTGGTGGGGTTTTACGGCTCCACCCAACCCATTCGGGTGATACGGGCGCCAGGCTTTGGAATCAAAGAGGTTATGCTTCATGACTTTTTAAAAAATATTCATATACTCTTACTTTTGTTTCCATTGAAGGAATTCTTATTTAAAAATAAAATATACGACACAAATGTAAAAATAGTGCTATTGCGCTAACTTGACTGCAGCCATTTATTAAGAAAAAAAAAAAAAAAAAAAAAAAAAGAGTATAATTGTTGGTGCCAAATGTGTTATCCAGACCGTGTTTATCTTTCTTGTGATATCAGCAGAGTCAATGATTTACGGCGCTATTCATAGCTGCCAATGACATTATATTAATAATTTAGACACTGATGTTTCAGTGTTAAACTAAATATTCCTTTGTCTTGCTTGATGCTCTTTCAAAAAAAGAGGATATATATAGGCATGGCCTTCAACCAGGACGTGATAAAAGGATTCAAATAACGTCTTTTAATCATCAAATATTGTTGACCTTTGAAGACAGCGCCCACTCGATATAAGCTTAGATGGACAGTCGAGATGGACAGCGATTATGAACATGGATGAACAAAGACAATGGAATCAGAGAAGAGGCTGCAAAGGGCTGCACCGAGAAGCTGTACTTAAATGCTGATATTATCATACGAATTACCTGCAATCCTGTTA
>KB296703.1:484735-537149 GCA_000328365.1 Capitella teleta
TAAAGCAATGATGACCGACGAAGTATTCAAATGGTTCTGTTCGAATGAAATAAGCTCACAGAATTGATTCTCTAGGGTATCCCATAGGCCTACAGAATTGATTCTGTAGTGGATCTTATAGTTCAACAGGCTTGATTCTGTAAAGCAATGATGACAAGACGAAGTATTTCAAATGGTTCTGTTCGTATAAAATAAGCTCACAGAATCGATTTTCTAGAGTATCCCATAAGGTCACAGTTTTGATTCTGTAGTGGATCTTATAGTTCAACAGAATTGATTCTGTGATGCATTGAAGTCAGGGTGAAATGCTTGAGATGGTTCTGCTCTTATCAATTAAGATCACAGAATCCATTCTCTAGAGTATTCCATAGACCTACAGAATTGATTCTGTAGTGGATCTTATAGTTCAACAGAATCGATTCTGTAAAGCAATGATGACTCGACGAAGTATTTCAAATGGTTCTGTTCGTATGAAATAAGCTCACAGAATCGATTCTTTAGAGTATCCCATAGGCCTACAGAATTGATTCTATAGTGGATCTTATAGTTCAACAGAATCGATTCTGTGATGCATTAAAGTCAGGTGAAATGCTTGAGATGGTTCTGTTCGTATGAAATAAGCTCACAGAATCGATTCTCTAGAGTATTCCATAGGCCTACAGAATTGATTCATTGATTCTGTAGTGGATCTTATAGTTCAACAGAATCGATTCTGTGATGCATTGAATTAGGCCTCAGATCTGATTCTGTACAATTAGATACACTCACAGACCCGAATCTGTTATTAAACCCTTATAGCTTCACAGAACTGAATCTGTTACCTATGTGATAGTCTACAATTAACCCCCCCTTGTTGTTGTATGTGTACGCCCCTCTGATTCATGATGGCATTTTTTCGCAGCCAACACATTTTCGCACGACACCGGATTTTTCGAGAATTACAGGAAGGGTCAACAGGGGTCAACGCCCTTTTGAGGCTAGTAACGAGTCTTGGATCACATCAGGACACAAAGGTGGCTCATTATAATCAAAGTCACAGGAGCCGGCTGTGTATCGCAGAACAGCCGACACGCGAACACGCTGACAACTGGAAGTTGAACTACCTGTCACTCTTTTTGCACTCTGGGTTAGACTATGTTGAACTTTTCATCCACACAGGTAGAGCTATAGTGGAATATGATGTAGAATTCATTTAGGAGATTTACTTCATGTTATGGGTTTCACTGATCGTGCTCAATCATGTTGGCTATATTGTTGAGCTATTTCCGATCCCACGTTTAACGTGCGCTGACTATTGATAATTTATCCAATCGTATAGTTCAACTATTCAATCCTGATATGCGACAGCACCTTGTGAACTCTTCTGGTTTCAAGACAAAGGGTTTGCATGGCTATAAAGCAGTATAGACATAATCGGATTGTCTGGAAACAAGCCTGGTTTTGCACTATAAATAGATTGGAAAACATATAAATATCAAGCCGTCTCTATGATTTTTCAGAGTTCAGTTCTACTCAATTAAAAATAAGCACATCCGGCTGAAAACACACACTATACTCTTATGGTTCATTCATTCATTTAATCCGCCGAGATAACACTCTAATATTCAACCTGAACATTTCCCACTCACTTACCATCGACCACATGCAGGGGTCATCAGGTCACGAACTGCTCGTTAAAGGGATGGGGAACTAAATTTTAAGTGATGTTCTATTGACTCATAGCACCAATTGATAGCATTCCGTGCCAAAATCACCATGCCTGGATGCAAGCGTAAGGAAATAATGCATTCCGAATATCGGGGTTAGCATTGCGCCTATGGGAGAATGGCTTCCATTGCGAAGTATAGGAGGCAAACGTCAGCTGATGGCTTGGTTTGGCTGATGGCTGATTGGTTCCGTTCCTCTCGTGAAGCTATCGATTTCAGCCAATCAGAGCAGAGCATCTTTGCCATAAAAGGACATCTTTGTTGTTTACGAAACGAAAGCGCATGCGTGGTGCACTCTGGCTGACCTTTTTACTGTTTCAGGATGAGAAACATGGTAGGTGTCCTAGAAAATCGCTTGTTAAAATAAGAAAAATAGCGAAAAATATTTTTTTTTCGCGCCTGACTGGTGGCAAAATGATTATTCTATCTATTTCCAAAAAGAAAATAAAAAAATATCCAAGGGTTTAGTCGCAGGACACGCTGATATGACGAGGCCCATTGTAACAGATGGGGAACTCGGTGTTTCATCACAGCTGCTGACGTCACGCCTAGTTAGCAATATATCGCCCGCGAAATCGTTAGCGATGATATTCCTTGTATGGGCCAGGCATAGGAATCATTTGTGGTGCATCAAATAACGACTCAAAGTCAATTTTTAACCAGTTCTCCCTCCCTTTAATGTGATGATGTAATACTTACAAGAGAAGACATATCTGAAGGGACTCGTTCTTTATTCCAGTATATACATGTAAATGCGAACCCGCTCGCCCTATACAGTAGGGCATTGACTCGGATTAACCAGCTGTTCATATATAGAACAAATTTAATTTTATCGAGTGGTCACTTAGCGGAAGTAAATCGACACAGAACGTTGTGACGTCATTCGTCTACCAGGAAGTTCCGTTTCCGCCTCTGGACAGAGTGGCGATGGGAAGATTATCTTTTCTTAATGGACGAGTTCTGTTCCAGCCTACTTTTGCGGACATAACCCTTAAATCCGGCAATAAAGCGCTTGGGCGGCACGTGGGTACTTCCCAATGTGTTCGGGGAGGCATTTTAAGAAGCAATATTCCATGCGATTCACCTGTGGGTTATCTGGGCGAGGCTACTGAAGCTGCACTGAAACCCAGACACTATTGGCACATAATATTGTGTTAGCCTTCACAACGGACGGGGGGGGGGGGGGGCATTCAATCCGTGCCCTCCTTTCAGTATTTGCTCTACTTTGTAGAAACTTACACGATGAAAAACACCGCGTGTTCGTCCCGGGGGCTCACCCCAATCTCAATCTCCCTGGCTTCTTATCACGTGTCCAGATAAGACTAATAAGAATATAGACTGATGAATAGAATATTGGTGAAAACACGTAAGAAATAAGGCCATAGATCCTATCAGCATTCAATCGTGCAACGATTTGTAACAGCATGAAGATTGTACAGCAGTTTTATGTCTCATCGTATAATTGTAAAACACGATTTCAGGGTTGTCAATTGATAATATGGAAATGTTGAATGTTTAAACAAAGACATTAAGCAAAGACATTTTAACAATGTTAAGATATTATAGTTTGGGATGATCAAACAAAATGGATATAGGTTTTCCCATTCGTGTGCATACACAATCTACCCAAAATTGTAATATAACTCTAGAAACACATTATTCCAATACAATTTTATAAAATAACATCAGCTTAGTCGAGAGGTATTCGCAACTCTCTATCAGTCTCGTGACTATTATTTTGGCAGCACCGGTGTCGCCAAGGTGCGCAGTACTCAGTTATTGAAATCGATTATTGGCCTAACGACAGCAACGTTTGTCAGACATCTAAAAATAACCGCTTTAAATACTTCGCCAGAAGAAATATGCATGCAGTGAAATCGACCACAAAGTTCTTTCTTTTGGAAGATCGGATCTACGAGTTGCCATAGCAACAAAAGACCCGAGGCCACGGCAATTATTTTAGGTACTGCTACAAAGTAGACCTGGATACATTAGGAACAAACACAATGGTATTTTTCGTAACCAGGGCAATTGACCACAAAACTGACAATTCAAAAAGCTCAAAAGAAAAAAGAAACGTTCCTAAGAAATCAGACGGAGTGGGCGGTTTTTGATTGACACAATTGGCCCCTATCCCGACAACAATTGCCATTCCTACAAGTCTTTGCAGCCTTCTTCAGCTGATCATTTTTCTTGTGGGCATCGAATCTTCATTCACCCCACGCAATCAATTAGCCAAGGATGCAGGCCCCCCCCAAAAAAACCTCCCCAGAAATGAGATATCGAATGGAGATGATGAACTCGCATAGGGAACAGCACCTCTCCGCGAAGGCCCCAAAAAGGCTGAAGAAATCGAGCGTGGGAGTTTGCGAATGTGTAAAATTTAGTTCCTTAGATAGTTTCTCGTAACTCTTTCACCTTGTATTGCTAAAGGGATATATATCTTGATGATCATACAAGCTAATATATATATACAGCACCGAATTTCTTGAATCTCAATTCTTGGTTATTTTACATACACCCATTCTGTAAAGCATTAATCAGGATTTGAAGTCCATTAGACGGTTTTATGCACAAGACTAATCGGGATCAGCGTGTGCTATATAAGGCAAGCTAGTAATCATCAGAGAGGTTTATTGTATGGCTAAGTGATGCATAATTGATAATTGCTCACCTGTCTTTGTGTGGCTGCTTGATAAGGTGCTGCAATTCTTAGAGACTCTAGACCAGTAGTCAGTTCGGTACATACACCATAGCTGAAGCAGCAAAATAAGCTAATCATTCCCATCAACAGTCTATCTGACGACCTAACAAATGGAACACGTGCGCCTAATATCGTTTGCGTTGTCGCCCGGGAGAGCATGGTTCGACAGAGGGAAAGAAACCAACCCTGCCGGGCAGTGTCCAATTCATCTGAAGTCGAAGTCGGCAAACAAAGCCGAAGAACATTTACGTTGATTGCTCAGGGTCAATCTTTTCACACCGAATGTCATTCAATTCAATGACATCGACAGCAAATTGGCCTCGAATGAACGCACATGAACAATCGTCTGAACTAAATCGCGCGCCTTCTATATTGTGTCCATGGCGCATGCATAGGAGAAATCTGAGTGAAAACCAGAGGAAAAATGCTCTGATTTTAAAGTACTTTATACTTGGAGTAAGAACAGGAAAGCTCTCTTGGTCAGATTGTAAACGAAACTACTGCCTCAGTATCCTGTGTGATATTCAGGGGAAAGAGAGAGTGGTAGAGGTGTTATGGGCAGTTAAAACCGCCATTGTCTGGTAAATACATGTTCCCTTATAGATGACACGACTTGCATGTGATGACGAGAGCGAATGGCGTGGTTATGGGTCATAAATGACGGTGATGTGAGCATCGTCATGCCTTCATTAGCATCGCATCTTTGAAGGGGAGATGCGCTCAGACACCAACCGTCATATCCATTATTCTGATCATCATTCAGCCGAGGGGGCATTGGGTGCAAGAAGTAAAGAAAGGCCGCAATAAGTGAAACAAATGAGTCTGAAAGATTACAATTGCCGACACAAGGTGTGGCTTAATTATGCGGTGATTAGCGATGAGAAATCCATCTATGTGCGTTCTTGCTTCAACCCGAAATCTATAAACATCTGGAGACAAAGACTTTGCACGTTTTTATTCTCTCCTTTTTCAATAGACTAAATCGCAAATCTATTGCGCATGCGCTCGCGGGGAATTATGGGATTGTTGACAACGCATGCGCCCCCCCCCCCCCCCGCGTTCATATTTGTACAGCAGCGCTTGAATATCACTAAAACAACTATAGCAATATCGTTCCCTCAAAAAGTTGAAAAACTGTGGAAATTAAACCCTAACATTGCATGATTATACAATATACATGCAATTGATAAGTGCACGGAACTTCATTGTTTTCGGGTGCATTATAACATAAAAACATTTGTCCCCAATTTCCGAAGCGAGCGGACCAATGACCACAATCGAACAATATGGGACCTCTGAGTAGTTCTGCTTCGTACATTTTAATACGGTGACGTAATTGCAGCGCTAGACCAGAATGCATCGCACGCAGCATAATTATGCGAAGAAGTCGATAACGACAAAGTAAAGCTATCATGCAATTTTCAAGTAGCATGATTCACATACTCATGCAGCTGAATATCGTGCTAGGTAAACCGTATGGCTAAAGATTTGTCCGTATCGTATTGTTTAAGTGGAATCCCTCAAGTTTTTAAAACATTTTCACCGTATCATGGCGATGAGAAGATACTTCCTTTAAACGAGGAAAGTGGGAATAAGCTCTCGAAAATCTTGACTAAAAGGAAGACTCCGAGCTTTGTTGGAAAGCCATTAAAAGGCCTACTTCACAGAAGCTTTTTGATATTGGATCAAGTGTCTCTACGTGAATCTCGGGACGTCCGGATTATCCCTCCGTGGGCTCTGATTGGTCGCTGAGCGTTACGTCTCATAGAAATGGCATTCTGCTTAAGATGTCACGTGATGTCTGACCAGCCTCATTAATATTCATGAGCAATGTTTTACTTGAAGAAGAGGGCATCGTTACCTCAATCCACTTATCTAGAATACCTGAAAATTAGTCATGCATCACAGCACAGCGATTTAAGGAGTTCTAGAACATTCCAAGCGACTCGCGCATCCACGTACGTATACGTTGCCCGGTATTTGTTAAATATCTCGGATTAGGTTTTGAGCCCAAAATATTTATTCTGAACGGCTTCACGTGCACATACAATTATACATGACAGTGAGCACTTCGCCCAATGAATTGTTACATAATAGTACACATGCTCGTGTTTCAGTGGCAATAATCGCATACTGCCAGACCAACGACCATCTGTATAAGACAACCACTTTATCTCGGTCACCCCGGTTCCAGTAAATCTGGGTGATGCCATCAAAAGAGGATTACATAACAAGCATTTTTAAATATTCCCAATCTTGTTATTTACAAGTATTAGTTCCTTTTTAGCTCCATCTAAAAACGTCGCATTGAAGTTGAATAGATCAGGGGAAAAATATATTCTCTCGTTACAGCGGCATTAGGTATTCATGAGAAGGCAAAGGGGATGCATTGAATCAGAGGCTACGAATATATCGCTATGGAAAGAAACGAAGCTTTACCTGGAGAATAATAAAACCTGATAATGTCATTGGCACTACGTCTGCTGCCTTTGTTGCTTTCAAATATCGTCTTACCTACGTGATAGGGAGCCTGCCTTTCAGTCATGCAAACCGCTATTGTCTTCAATTTGCTCGAACTTCTTGCAGGTAACAGTGCTCGCTTATGCTGCTTACGGTTTGGGTCCACTCAAGGCATAATGCAGGGGTACTAACGGATGTACATTCTCAGACTCAGACAATAAATCCAACGGGTTTTTTTCTTCTCAATTTCAAACCAGATTTCATGTCCGCTGACATGAAATGGCGTCGTATTTCACCGAATCAATGCACAGAGCAATCGCCAAACAATAACACGTGGCGAAGATACACATAGATACACGTTGATGAGCACATTACTTAGTGCGTGATGGTTTGCACCGTCACGGTGGAGACATGCTCAGGGCGTGATTATGACTTCAAAAAGTCAGTGGGTTCGCCAGACGTCCTCATCAACTTCCGGTTATCTCTTGGTAAGCATCGCAGTTACTCGTATCTGCCAATCACAATTGCTCCCCACGACGCTTTGCAACTTCGAACACAAAACATCCTGAAGGCACGGAGAACGCAAAGACTGACTTCATGCTGTGTTCAATCATTCGCGATGGCACCAAGTGTACATGTTTAGAAAAGAATAGCGACATTGCACTGTTATTATCGACGCTTTTTTTAATAACTAGATGTATACCCATGAGAGACTCACAGATGTGACAAGACAAATATGCTTTTGGGTGGCAAGACTGTGGCTGACACGAATAAAGGCCTTTCGATGTCACCTTTGCTGACAAGCATGGGTCGCGGGAGATGGCCCACTCCTCATCTTAAAAGGAATATAATGCAACGAGTGCGCCGCGTTCTCCAGATAACAAATCACAATTTTGCCTAATATCAACCATAGTGGAAGGTCTCAGAATGAATTCACATAGACTGCTATCTAGTTTACTGCCAAAAGGCCCCATCTCTAGCTGTCTGTAATCTCATTTGCGTTAGGTAAATCATACCGAGTTTTGATTTAGGCGCAATTACGCAGAGTATACCTACCTTAGAAAGTAGTCTACTTAAGAGATAGGGACGGACAGCGTTCTTTGTTCGGGGATTGAGGCTTGCAGGGCGACGAATTGACGAAATTAACATACCAATATCATCGGCATCAAAACAGCTCGTTAACACATTCAAAATAGCGCACCGGGAGAAGCACAATCGGAATCAAGAATACTAGGAGTATGTTCTACTCGACTTTATCCTTACAAATCCTTGGTGAGATCAATGACCTCAGAAGCCAGCGCTATAGAAGGAACTATTGATATCTATGGACCTCTGAACAGAGAAACGTATTTTCTATGCGGATGGCATGCATGCATTCCAGCCTTATTCCGGACAAATCTTCCCTTTGCAATACCAGACATTTGATTACCCTCTTAAAACATATCGACCATGCAGATAGTGAGCCATTGTATGGACTATCCGTCCTAAATTCCGAATTTATAGCTAAATTACACCCTTTGACTTGGGGATGGCAAGTGAACAACTCGGATGACATTCATCCTAAAGAACGAACCAGCCGAGGATGCTAAATTTTGTTTTTATTGCCGTCGGACAGGCGAAAAGAGGGTCGTTATGTTGAACATAACGCTCGTGATGAACGAGACACGCCCATAGTTTCATCAGTCAATGATAAGCCTTGCGAGCCTCACCCTGAGGTCGCCGCTTCGAGGCAGAGGATGGCTTTGCGGCAGATTCCTCCTAGATTTCTTGCTTATCGCTCATTGTCTTAGAGGGCAACACGTGGTCATGCATGTCAAAATGATGTCACTAAAGTCCAAGAGTTATAGCGTCAATACAATGCCTATAAATATGAAAGTGTTTGTTTTTTGCTTGTTGCACCAAATGCCCGCTTGTGTGAGTGAAGTCTGAATAATTTACAAGACCTCTGCGGTTTAATGACTTCGCTCCTTTAACAAACACGGTCCGGGCGGATCGCACAAGCCGCCTGCGTGCAACGAAAGAGCTCGTTAACGGCTTACGCACGTAACGAACATGTCGTAATTAGACCTCCCCGTTCCTCTCTTCTCTGGAATTGGACAAGTTCACTATCAGCGTGTAGAGCTTATCTCGTCTTATCTAGGATTTAATCATATCGTATAAGTCATTATGTAATTCATTGCCATGTATATGACTCGTAGTTCTACGAGGATGCATTACTACTCTAATGTAATGTAATGTAATGTAATGTAATGTAATGTAATGTAATGTAATGTAATTAATGTAATGTAATATTGTGCAGCTGCATATTGGGTTCAATTCAATTTGCAGCATGGTTCTTGTGCGTTCATTCGATGTCAAATTGTTGTCGATGTCAATGAATTGAATGGCACTCGGTGCGAACAGATTGACCCTTTGAAATCGACGTGAAACAGCCTTCGGCTTTGTTGATCCACTTCGCATGTAGATGAATTGAAGACTTGTTTGGCGAAGTTCCCCTCTGTTGAGCCTTACTCTCGCAGGTGCTAACGCAAGCAGTGTTGGTCGCACGTGTCACCCCAGGCATCACACAGAAAGAAAGTAAAACTGTGTAGAAAGCGACTACACGATTTACTAAGATGGATATACCAGCACCTCTTCGCATGCGGAGAAGTGTCCCAGTTTGAATTCATCCTTCTTGAATATTGCCTTCATCGATTGGCATTCAATTTCATACAAAGCCTCGTGTTTCAGTGAGCATCAAAGGCGATCTCACAAGGCGCACAGTTTCCAACAGAGAACAGATTCACAACTCGCGTCGCTTGTCTCCTAAATCGTGTGCTTATGACTCGCCCTGTGTGAACTTTGGCTTAGCGTTGAGGGAATCGAAGCCTAGGGCATATAAGGACCACTTGTTGGGGGGGGGGGGATCAGTGAGCGGTTATTGGCGTGGTAATGTCCACAGTCACCCTCGTTGAACCGGTGTTGTCCTGTCAATGCTCCCTCTGCGTGTGCTAAGTAGAATCGCGACCTTATTGTACAGACATATACTAGTAGCGTGATTGATGTAGGCATAAGCAAATTGATTGGTAATGCCAATCTATTGATTGCACCTTAATTCACCCTGTTAAGAGATGCCTCTGATGATGAAATATAAATATATAAGTAATAAAATAAGATGGCTTAAATTTAAAAGGGGAACTAAAGCAATGTTTATGCATGGATAAAAATGCAAAGGATAGGATAAAAATCTTCCAACGTTCTCGTGCTAGACTCTAAATGGCCCGAAGGCATAGATTTTGGTATAATTGATTGGTCAATTGCTTCATTCGAAGGCATTCTATTGCGTTCGATCATCCCAGGCGATGGTTTGCATTGCAACAATGTCCACCAACTAAGATTCACTGTCTCGCCGGTCTTTACAGACAAAAAAAAAATTGCATTTTCTCTACAATTGCTAACGAAATATCGATGATTCGGTTACCTTCTGTGTGAATTATTTCAGTACCTAAACAAAATCATTAACTGTCCTTCGAATGAGAATGTTAAAGAACATTCTGGGTCCAAGATTCAGGTTAATTAAGTCTCACCTTTAAATAAGCTCCCGCCCAATGACTCTTCGAAACTTACCGGTATGCAATTTGCACGTTGGAATGATTTCTGGACCGAAAAATAAAAAAGGGCGAATGTCCTAGAAACACAGACAATCAGACAAATAGCTCAGTGCATAGTAGGAAGTTTGTCCCTCAACAAGGGTTGGATATTCCAGTAACACTAAAGGGTATTCGGGGTGGGTGCCCTCTGCGAAACCAAGTGGTACATCGTCTAATGGACTTCTATTTCTATGACCATGTATATAATTGATTGCGTGAGAGAAATGCAGATGAGGAAGTCCTCAGTGCAGAGAGAGGAAAACAAGCTGTGTTTGTTCTCGACACAAAGCGATTGCTTTAGGTGACCTATTTTAGTCCTGTGTGGATGCCATGCAAGGGGAAAGTCCTCATGGAAAATAAGTTTTGCACTACACTGTATTTTAATTTGGATTTAATGATGCTATAATATTTTATTCCCTATAATACAATATACAATATACATACTAAATAGAAATGAACAAAAACAAAGGACTATAATTGATAAACAGACAAAATTACGCTAACATAGTAGCCTAGATAAATTACACAAAATGAATTTGAGGCCAAATATATTTCTTTTTGGATAAGAAACATTAATGCGTAATTACTTGTACACATAATATTTCTAAATATAATGAATCCTAAAGTAATTTTGGGTTATTGAGATGGTAAATTTGAGAAAAAAAAGTGAGAATGACTTTGATTCACGTACAAGATTGCAGGCATTTTATTGATAGGATTAGAAGACATAATTACTATGTGAGAATTGAACGAAGCAGAGATTTCTATTGCAGAGCTGTTGCTCAAAGGGGATATCTTCCTTTACTCATAATAAGAGGAAGGATATTATTGTGCGTTCTGTATGGAGAGTTCAACCAGGATCGTAATAATTTTTTTTTTATACTAATACACACAAAAGTTCCATTGAAGGAAGACGAATGTAACTCCATGTATGAATTTGATAGAAATATAATTGCTAACTTCATGAAAAGTAAAAATGACCGTCCGAAATTGGAAGTATAGTAAAAGTTGAAATTTATGCAGTAATGGAAAATTATCTCAACGTAGCACTCTCTACCTCAAAGCTTCAGTTATTCCTTATATAATTCTATGAATGACATTTTTTGCCTCAAATTCGGTGTATAAAGGTCATGCACCACGTGATGCAAACAAAGGACTGTTCAATGTCATCAGCTTAGCCTGCTTTATCTCCCTATTTTGGGGCTGTTAGCAGATTGCTGTCGAGCCCATATCAAAGTGCAGAACAGGTAGAATCCATCACGTGACTACAAAGCGCTCTCATTAGTGCAATCCGTGCTGTCGATTTCAGATTTGGACGTATCACGAAAGTTTACCCGAAATAACATTTCTTTCATTTCATTCTATTTGCGGTTTTCTTTTTTAATTTCTTTTTTATTTATTGGGCGTTTGTGCTTCTTCTTGCTTCGTTCTTTCAGCAAGGGAAACCCCAGAATAGTTTGTGATATAATTATGTGTTATTAGTAATTGTGCTATGTGATACGCAGTGTGGGAATATAATGTACATTCAATACAATTATTATTACTTGTGAATGACAAAAAAATCTTGGTTTAATTGGAATGTTCTGCGGTTCTAAGACTCTCAGACCATAAAAGATGAAGTTGTTTCCAGAGGCCGCAGATTCAAATAGAAAGACCAATGCAATGAAGTAAATAACATTAGACAGGAGTGTTTAATGGTCAAATAAGGGTGAATGGTCAGCTGTCAATTGGCCTGGACGCTGGCAAACAACCGAAATTGAATGCTCCGAAATGAGATTGCAGTCAATCCCAAAGGCGGGATGCCTTAATTGGCCTTAAGACCACCCTGTCTAGGGGCACAACTTCCCAAACCTGGACATATTCATTGTGAGCAATGCTTGTCTTCTTACAATGAAGCCATGCGTGCAAAAGCGTCAACTATCCTAATCTATTGAGTTCCTCTCAATATTCAGGTCAGCTAATACATCATCGCTGACATCTCATGAATATCAAACGGCTCCTGATTGCCACAGACAGATTATTCAAACGTAGTAGGTAAATTCACAATTTAATCAAATGTCGTTGATCTGCCGAAATCTGTAAATATGATTAATGTCATGAGTTATGCACCTACATTAATTAAGGGATTTCTATCAGCAACATCAAAACTTAATTAAATTAAGTCTTGATTTAGGACTTATCCTATATTGGTCACCGGCTTAGCGCAAACAAAATGCATTAATTCATACAGGTGCTGGTTGGTAATGTTTTTTTAAGGAATTTGAGGCGTGGGATGATTGGTCTACGACAATAAGACAAAAATACATTCCAAAATGTGTCTTATTGAAGATGAGCTGCCCATCTTGATGTTCAGACAACATGCCCCATTCTATCTATAACTTTAAGGTAAGACAAAAAGGTTTTTTTTTTTTTTTTTTTGCTGCCTCAGCTGGGTGCAATGACGTATCTTTCGGAGAAGTGTAAGAGAGTCACGTGCCCATTAGGGGCTCTGTGGGTGTCCAGGGCGAAACCATTGATAGCGATGTACTGAGACTGTTTCAATTAAATTTCCTAGATTGGTTTAAAGGGATGGGGAACTGAATTTTAAGTGATGTTCTATTGACTCATAGCACCAATTGATAGCATTCCGTGCCAAAAACACCATGCTTGGATGCAAGCGTAAGGAAATAATGCCTTCCGAATATCAGGGTTAGCATTGCGCCTGTGGGAGAATGGCTTCCATTACGAAGTATAGGAGGCAAACGTCAGCTGAGAGCTTGCCGTGATTGGTCCCGTTCCCCTCGTAAAGCTATCGATTTCAGCCAATCAGAGCAGAGCATCTTCGCCATAAAAGGACATCTTTGTTGTTTACGAAACGAAAGCGCATGCGTGGTGCACTCTGGTTGACCTTTTTACTGTTTCAGGATGAGAAACATGGTAGGTGTCCTAAAAAATCGCTTGTTAAAATAAGAAAAATAGCGAAAAATATTATTTTTCGCGCCTGACTGGTGGCAAAATGATTATTCTATCTATTTCCGAAAAGAAAATAAAAAAATATCCAGGGGTTTAGTCGCAGGACACGCTGATATGACGAGGCCCATCGTAAAAGGAACTCGGTGTTTCATCACAGCTCATGACGTCACGCCTAATTAGCAATATATCTCCCGCGAAATCGTTAGCGATGATATTCCTTGTGTGGGCCAGGCATAGGAATCATTTTTGGTGCATCAAATAACGACTCAAAGTTCATTTAAGTCCAGTTCTCTCTCCATTTAATATCGTTTAAAATGGTTACATTAATTAATTAATTAATTAATGGCTGCATTAATAACAGGCTCTTCATGGGTCAACTAGTAAGTGCCTAAAATAATGGGAATTGCAACTGTATTTGCGTTAACCTGCTGTATTTGTTGGGGGCACCGAATAGCTCAGTGGGTTAAACCGCTGTCTGCAATCCTATGCCGACCGTGGGGGTCGAGGTCCCGGGTTCGAGACCCGATCAGGCCACGGGCGTTATGATTGAGAATTATAATTGTAATCCGTTATAATTGTAATTTTTCGGTGACTCTGCAGTGCTGCCTTACTGCGTAAGAAGGCCGGGCGCTGTGTACTACTGTCTATGGTGGTATACAGGATAAAGAACCCTTGGGATTTATCGATAAGAGTAGGGGGAAACCCCGGTCCCGGGCCTTCTGTTCTGGCGCCCGTATCATCCGATTAGTTTGGGTGGAGCCGTAAAACCTCATCACTCACTCACTGCTCTATTTGCGAGGAACAAAGTGAAACAAAATGAAACAAACAAAACACTGGTTGTTTTCTTTTTTTTAAATCAAGAACAAAAAATAGTGAAATTCAACGCAAGAACAAACAAAACAAACAAACAAACCGAGATATTGAGTAAAATATAATTAGGTTTACGCAAAAATAGCGATATCGCGTTTCTCCTGATTTCTTAGAAACCCCACCAAATGAGAGGGGTGCCATCACCATAGTCACCCAGAACCATAATTTATAACTATCGACGTTCACATTTAGGAATAAATATGATTCTAATCCATGTTTTTGTTTTTTTTTGTTTTTGTTTTTTTTTTTTTGTGCGAATAACGTTAAGTGAATTATTTTTAACAATAAATTGGAATTGTGAGTGACGAAATCAATAACAATTAATGAACCACCTTTCTCTTGAAGATACATGTATTAAGCGTCAATTTATTCGATTGTCACGTGACCGTCAGGGAACCAAAAACTGCGAGCTAATTGACCATCGTTTTAACAACATTCATAATCGACCAAAACTCAAAATAAGTGGGCAAAAATAACATTATGAGCTTCGTAAATTGAACGGTTAAATGAGGTTTATCAAACTCCAAATATGTTACATTCTCATGTCATTATGTCGTTGGCCTTCTTTTTTTAAAGTGGCATTGTATATGCGATCAAACTGCTATTATAATTGTTATTATTATATCAAAATGCTTTTGGGATATTTTCTAATCAGAGAATGAGCAGTGGAGCAATTTTCGTTTCTCTTTTTTTATGTGAAGTGAGCAGTATCGATGCGGCGACTGCTGTCAAAGCCTAATTGTCCTCAGTTTTATGTCACTGTATGCCTACTGATGAATTGATATTTCTGTCATTTGGCACAAGTGCATAAATGATTCATCAAACGAGGCAACTGAACATCGACTGCTTCTTTATTTTGCTGTCATTCTTTTTTAATCTGATTCCTGCAGCCACAAACTGGTCAAATACATGCAGCTTACATCATTCGATTCACATCTATGAGAATATTATCATTATTCATAACATCATTGTGAAGCAGATTGCTTACTTGGATTTAAATTCCAACAGTGTTTTACCTGTAGCTTGCTTTTTTGAAATTTAAAAACATTTTCCAACTGTTTCATTGCAGTATTAGACGCTCTAAAAGGAGGCTTATCTCGTTCCTTCATCAGAAGATGGATTCATCACTCCCCTTCATTCATTGCATAACACACATTGCATAACGAGGACCTTCGCTGATTAATCATTTATCATATCACTGTGTAAGCCCGTTTACAGTTACGGTCATCATCGGTCAACGGGTAAAATAAGGTCAACACGTCGCTGGCACCGCGAGGTGCTCATTCTTTGATGACCGACACGATGACACGGAAAAAGCTTCCTCCCCGAAATAAACGTCGACGGTGATAAGTAAAGATGAACGGACGCATGAACACCGCAGGCGTTCTGGGTGGGCTGGAGAGTGCCAGTTGGAGCCACCAGGTGGCCTTCTTGACCACTGGGCAGTTGCAGCCCCCGCTGTGGTCAATGCTATGAGGCCGCCGTTGAATGTGCTGCTGAAAAGTATTAGCCATGGTGTCCAATGAGAGGTTTATGGTATTGTGAGAAGGAAGAGGAGGATTATATACAACATCAGGACAAATCGAGTCTGGCACTAATGCACTATGCGGATACTTTGGCCAATGGATATCAGACGCACAGTCCGTTGTTTTATGTGTCTGGCAGCGCATGATTATGGGCTATTCTGACCTGGGAATTTTTAGTATCCCCGGGTATTATTTTCTACCACTTTTGAACCCGTTTTTTGACCCTGTCGTTAACATAATTTTAGGTGCAAATGTTTGTAATGTAGATGCTCTAAATATAAGAATTGCAATTTTAGTAATTGTACTTCGTCGATTTAATTACTTTCCTCGGTAGGATAAACCTTGCGATTAGTATTCTCAGCAGCATTCTGATCCATCACATGAGATGCAATTGCCTTCACTAAATTCCATCTGAAGAAACAATTATAAAGGACGAAATGGAGCATTGATGCTTTTAAAGCAAATTCGATGTGATCTCAGAGTCTGGCCTCCGTGCACCGGATTTCTTCAATTGACCTAAATAAGATTCATTGTTTTGTTTTGTCGCGGAATGCGTGAGGCATTCAATTCCTATATATTATGCTTATTGGTATTTGCCATAAAAACATATTAATGCTAGCAATAAAAATATAAGGAAAAGAGAAGCAACAGTGCAGGTTTTGTGGTTTACTTGTAGATTCAGGTTTTACACCTCGCTTTGTCGATTTAGCATCCCCAGGCGGAGTGCTAGCTTTACTGCCTGCATAATAGGGTATGAGTTACTAATGGAAGGATATAAAGTTATAAACAGAGATTGGCTTACCGCGTGCATTTGTCAAATACTGAAATCACTCATCGTATTAATGAATAACCTTCGTTTCTCGCGATTGGAACAATCACACAACGTTCGCCAATAGTTTTTATACCAATCACACACTCAGCAGAAAATGCTGCATTGCCCTTTGACCTGCTGGATCCGAAATAATTGCTTCTGGGGGGCTGAAAGCTAGGAGTCTTTGTGGCAATCAAATCTGAGAGTCTATTTCTGGGCACCACTATGACAGGGTGAAAAGTGAAAAGACTCGGACGAAGGCATTGCTCCTGACTGACCTCAATTCCATTTCATAATGCGACACACAATGAAATCAACCCCGATGTCCCCACCCGTGAGCGTAATAGTAAACGATGTCCATTTCGCCCGTCGTTTGTTTGCGTTTTGAATGGTCCTTTGTAACCGAACCACGGAGATTGGTCCGTACGTAGATTCACAATACGCACAGCGGAATATCAACATCGGGTCCATGTGGTTGGTAGTTGTGTGAAAGAAACTGCAAACGACAAGGCCCAAGCAGTTCACAGACGGGAATGATTTCCGCTTGTTGTATCGGCATCTTTGGTCGTCTAAGAGAAGGGGGTGAGAGGGAGAAGGAGACACTCGGCTGGTCACCGCAGCTCGAGTGTTCGTTCCCCTTAAAGCGAGCTGCGATCGGCATCCCTTGGCACTCTCTCGGCTGCTTCCCACTTGGTCGGAGGAGACTGTGGCGCCGGATACCTTTTCTGTTCAATGGCCCAATTAGACGGACGTTCCAACTGAAGAAGAAGAGCTGTTGGACGCTGATTGCAAGCGTTGGTCGATACACTGTGAACCGCGGATATCAGCTCTGAAAAAAACACAAATGAACACTGAATGGAGGCAGCCAAGAGCAAAGATAATGACGTCTACATTCTTTGCCTGACAGACGCAACGCAAAAGCGTGTAACATTTCATATGTGCTCCTGAAACTCGCAAGACAGCATGGAGAATTCAAGCATTCTATCTTTTGACAATGCTTCATCACGCCAAGAGATGGAGAAATTTGCTTTGGTGCAATACTTTTGTGCGCTGGAGGTGAAGTTCTACCTGAATACCTTGTTTGCTGGAGCCCTATGCCTACTCGGAATGGCGGGTAATTCCCTTTCCTTTATCGTACTGAACAGAGACCGCGAATCCCCGGTGGCTTCATTCCTCCTACAAAGTCTGTCCTTGACGGACAACTTCTTCCTCGCGTTCTGGTTCCTGCACTTCTCCATCAATGCTATGTTTGAGCATTTCCGTTGGGTGCGGCATTTCCACCCCACTTGGATCTTCATCCGCGTCTACAGCTACCCGCTGGTCTTTGTTGGACAAACTGCGATGATCTGGATGACCGTGCTCATTGCAGTAAGTAGGTACATTGCGGTCTGTGTCCCCTACAAAGCCTCCTATATCTGTAACTTACCGAGGATGAAGCTAGCAGCAGGGATAGTTCTCTTCATGTCCCTTCTGTATAACATCCCAAGATACTTTGAGAACACCGTGATGCGCAGAGAGCGAAACGGCTCGGTCAGTTACATCTTCAGGCAGACGGATCTGCCCAACGATCCCCTCTACCGAAGAGTCTATTTCGATTTCATGTACTACATATTCAGCTTCGTCCTGCCGCTCATAATTCTCGCGGTACTGAACACTCGGCTAGTTCTGGCGTACCGCTTGATTCAGAAGAGGAGACAGGCGCTGCGAGGGCGATCCACCAGCGAAGGTCAGGACAATAACATCACCCTCATCATGATCATCGTAATTGTGGTGTTCATGGTTTGCAACGCTCCAGCGCGGATCTTCCAGATTGTGCAGAAATACGAAGGCAACACGATGTGCTGGTCAGCTGCATTTGTGATTGGCGAAATTACCAACATTCTCGAAGTGCTCAATAGTTCAGCCAACTTTATCGTGTACTGCGCGTTTCGTAAGAAGTTCCGACACATACTGAGGGACACTTTATGTGAGTGCTGCCTGCTGTCGAAATCCGGGGAGTCTCTGGAGATGACTAATGGGCAAACCGACCCCGACAAGAAGCCGCTGACTTCATCCTACAAGATGAACAACGGCAGGAACGAAGCAACGGTCGACACCGAGGTTGAGCTCTGAAATCGTGACAACCATGTCCTCTGAGGACTTCTTTGCATGCTGCGTCTTGTGCTAGTGGTTTTCCCGTCATGAGTTCGGTGAGCAGACAGGCAGTTTGAAATGAGGGATCTCCTGGTGAGAAGAAACAATGCTATCCGGTCGATATGTCTACTTCACAGATGCATAAAGCGCATTTTAACGTTGTTATAATCTCCTAAAAGCATCAAACCATGTCACTTGCATAGGATTTATGTACATAATAAAGCATACTTATCATTCCATAGTGGGTGAATTTTGCCTTGCATAAATCTATGATGTCACTCTTATTTCTTCGTTAAAAAGAATTACACTCGGCATTATTGCATGTCATTATTGGTAGATAAACATTGACCTTGAACCAAAGCAAGTTTGCCCAGCAGACTTCTCTTTTGTCGTGTTATGGAAGAGAACTAAAACACGGAAGCAAAGCATTCTTCAATTACCTCAACAAAGACCCGAGACCCTGGATGGGTAGGCTATGACCTCCAGGCAAGTACCTCACCCAGCAAGATGCCGAATCACGGAAGATGGCTATTGACGTATGTCATTGAGTGTCATTGCAGCATTGCGTTGCTACTCATTCACACATCTCATGCTTAGGGTGTCCCTATTTCGACATCAAAATCACCAAAACAGATCCGAAATGGACCATTACACGGGGACCATAAAGACCCCTTCGAGGTTGGGAGTCAGGGACAAAAGGAGCATCAATGCTCGATTGGCGATGACGCCTCGTGTATTTAGCCACGCTATCAGTGGCTATAAGGTTGTAGTACTCGCGCGAGATGGGCAATAGTGTTGGGGACAGACGTCTCTTTTTGTGGGTAATTTGCAACATGTAAAACCTTTCAATAATAATGATTGGGGGTGCTTGGTTGATAGTATAAAATGATTCACGGTTTCTTTTCTTTTTTTCGGTGGTCCTCCGCGCTAAAGAGCATTGGCGTGCACCCTGCCATTATCGCATCGGTCTTCTCCTTCAGACCCCATCCAGCATTTATCTTCTTATTACCGTTATAAAGGACCGTGTGCGTCGACGCCGCCACTCTCCGTGCGTGTGCACCCATAAGTCAGTGCTATTGGAGAAACACCATGCACAATCCCCGAAATACTTCTCTTTTCGTTCTACTTTATTTTTATTTTTATTTGGGGGGTGGGGGGGCAATAAATCGGTTGAAATCGAGGCTGTTTGGGGAGAAGGCAGCATGTTTGTCCTGGGTATACGATGCACGGTCTGATTTGATTATTACTGTGTAGGTTACGCCCATGAACATTGCTTTGTTCGTGACAGAAAGTCTATCACGACCGGATTATGATGTGCACAATGGAAGAGCAAACCGAGCGAAATGCCATGCTAGGGTCTTCGCTCTTCAAGGTGCTTCATTGAATTTGGCATTGCAGACAAATCTGTCAGCGAGAATTGCCCCTCAATTGTCCTGTTTCTCTGAAAATATTCTTAGTTTACGCAGTGCTTATAAGACATTGAATTGATGCAGCATGTTGTAACTGAACGGCTGGATCCAAGATATTGACAACACGCCATAATATGTTTGTGTTTTGGTTAATTCCACTGTCTAGTTAATTGTACGTGTTTGTGACCACACTTAAATGGGAACTACATAATATGTATTTTAACGGATGTCATGACGTCATAATGCCGGTTTGGGTGTCTCTTGGAGTCCTGCATCATTGACGTGCGTACTGAGTGACAAGCTGATCCAATCTTATGACGTGTAATGATCAAACTTGGCACTTGGTCGATATCAAAGGAGACAAATCGATTCTTGCCAATTTAGAAACCATTTTTCTCTGGCTGAGCACGAAAACTCTCAGCTCGTACAAGTAACTTGACAGCTGGCTTGAGGACAAGGTTTAAAAGCAGTGAGCAACTAGAAAGTGGATCATAGCTAGCTTTCATTATGAAATGTATTTTATGATTCAACAATTTTATTTGAATTATGGATGACATTTAATTGCTCTTCGGAATGAACACCACGTCATAAATTAAATTAAGATGGTTATTGGTGTATAATTTTGACTCAAGTCTTATGAAGACGGAAGAATATTTTTTTTTTTTTTTTTTTTTTTTTGCATTTCTCCGCACCAGTAGGCCATCACCTAGCCAGGATCTACAGAAGTTCTCTAATAACTCTCTGGAGGTTTGGATTCGCTTCGGTTTGATCGGGTGCTAAGCGTGCTGATTGGGGAGGCCAGTCAAGGACATTCATCTCATTGTCACGGAGGACCCCAAAAATAGGACTCAGAGCATGAGATGAAAATTACCTTTCAGGCATGGGACACCCCACACCCCACACCCCGTCCATCGTGTCTGGAACCTAGCGGCTTCTTCCGAAGACAAAACAGCGGGATGCTGGCATCAAAGGTAAAACCAAGCTCTCACTGCTTAAGTCTTCTCTGCATCATTGATATGTCTCGAAGAAGAAAGCACAATCTTTCCAAGAAATGAATAAAAAGGACTGACATCAAATATTACCTAGCCATAATATAAATTGCCATTAAAAGATTTGCAAGGACTAAAAGGCACTGCTGTAGCTTGCAGTGCAGGGTCTTTCAGACTGACTCTCTTGAGTATGGTCAAGCATTAGTTTGCAGCAGAGCCAATCATTGAAAGATGCTCACAGGGCATTCACCCTGGGCCTATCGTAGATTGTCTTTCCACGTGAATGAAGCCAGCAACATTTTGACAAATGCAAAAGTGAGATGAACGAGGAAAACGACGTCGACCTTGGGCGCAAATGACGTCGACACAGTTTCGATCAAATTCGCTGAAAATAAGCACCAGCTGACCTTTGGCCTTTCGCCAGAGAAAAGGCTTTTTGTTTTATTAAAGGAAAGGTTCACAGATGGCAAAAAAAAAGACAGAATAAAAACGAATCTTACGAAACCATGCAACCGTTGCATTTGGCTGTAGATGATAATAACGTGTAAACGTCATCCAATCATATTAGGACAACCTTTCAAATTTCACAATCAACAAAATCAACTGACGTATTCTTTGTCCAAAATCTGATTGGCTGGCCGCTCTGATTTTTCTCGTCTTGTCCTGTTGACTGAAATATTTGAGAGTGACCATTAAGGATGTTTGAGTTGTAATTCGTTGACCACTAAGTCTCCGCCTGCTGTCTCGCGTTTCCTGTTCTGTAGACACAAGGACGCGACTTCCCATGCGCCACAGGAATTCACGTGACGCACTTCTGCCAGCGAACAGCCTCCATCCACGCAAACGGCTGACGTACTTGGTGTTCTTGGTTTGTCCTTGGAAATATCTGGATGAAGGTGCACTGTCCTCGTTGTGAGGTGGCAACACGCTGCGTCTGTAATCCACCCATAGGTGTCTCCTCTCACTTCTTGGTGTAATCTTATTGGCTCGCTTCCGGAAGTAATTCCTCTGTCTGTTTTCCCCTCACCGGAAACGTGGGACCAACAGAAGGACTCAATTCCCTTGTGTGCTTTAAATCTGAACATTTTCATTCTACGGATTGACCTTTTTTTCGGGGTACCGATACTGAAGAGAAGATACCGTTTATAAGTAAGCCTTGCTTCCAGGAAGTCAAATCAAAGACAATCGTCTCGCTTTCTGTCCTTTGGAGAATTAGTCATGAATATAAGATGTTATCGGGGCGAGGAAGGCCGATCGAAGCCTAATTGCTTTTCTGCCATCTATACAATGACAAGGACATTCAAACAGAATGTCAATGATAATCAGTTACTACTTGCCATTCAAGACTCACAGCAAATGAATTATATAGGACGAATAATAATCTCAGAAGAGATGTAAAAAAAAGTGGTTCTTATATTACCAAACCAAGAGGCTTTTTTACTGTTTAACCCAAATATCCTGTACCAGCTACGACAGTCGATACGGACTATAGTTAGAGTTTACGATTCTCATCAGAAGAACCAAGTTTGCAATTGCTAGCTTATTGTCAACTATCATAAAATGACTTTTGGCTAAAAGATATGACAGGATCGCATTTCTCATAATAACACAAGACGATGTACAGACCGCCGCATTTGGCCGTCGCAGTAAACCAATTTCTTGGTTCAGAATTCCTGATCATTTTCTGTATTCATTCCGCCGACTTTTAATCAAATCGTGGCCCTTGACTGCATTGCCCTAAGTGATTGCTAAGCAGAGACTTATCAATAGCCTCAGGTCAGAAAGGTTTTCAATTCAGAGCCATAAGGGGTGATTATGAAAAAAAGGGGGCAGGATAAATACTTGATCTTAGAAGCTGTGTCATTGAGGAAATCTGGCGCATAGAAGAACACAAGCCCCAACAGATTAGCCACATGTGCCTGACATTAGCCTGATGTTAGCTAGCAATGCCAGGCGCAGAGAAATGTTTTTGGTGGGGGTCTTTTTTTGGAGGGTATAGCAGAATATGCATTCAGGAAACGAGGAGAGTAAAACAGGCTGACATGCAATGAGGTATTGGCCTTCTGGATGAGAAGAATGATTCCCAGAAAAACTTATAGACCCGGCATAGTTTCCTGTCTCAGTGGCAATACTAGGAATGGGAATTCGCTGATGAATTCTCTCATTCGGTGAAATACAGATAGAAAAGCAGCACTGCTTTGTTTCCTGCCAATTCCTGGTAAAACTTCAAGCGATTGCTGTTGGAGTTCCCAATTTATCATCGTGTGACACCAGACATTGGAACCTCTTTCATCCATGCAATTACCGGTATGGATATTTATTTTTTTAACTTCTCTTGACAGTGCTTAGAAAGTAATAATTATATGTTCCTGTTGTTAAATTTCCCTTGCTGTGATGGTATTGTCATAAATGTTTTATATACCTAAGACTAAAACTAAATAATTAAATTATAGCGAGAATATCCACTTGTTGAGTCTATTTTTAAAAATGGTCTAAATCTCAATTCGTGGCTGGGGAAGCTGTACTTCAAAGAGCACGAATCTATGGAAGAATCAATTTAGATTCAGCTAACAAAGTGATAAATAACGGAAAGATCGAGATGACCTCGTATTGGAGTATACTTGTACTTGTACAAACTACAACGTAAGGTCAACAAATACATTGCTAGTGGAATGAAAAGTATTCATGACTGTAGCCTTAGAAGTGGATAATTGCATCAGAAATTCCTGACCGGTGTGTTGCCAACCTTCTCACCCTAGATCATTGTGACTGTGTGGGTGTCATGAGTGATAAACTCGTCACGAAGCTCAATCCAATTATGCTGCTAGCACTCCGTGACCTTTGAGCTGAATGAACTTTTATCTGGAATCCTTCGGTCTTTATGTGGAAGTTTTAGTGGGCAATGTGAAGACACGAAACCAGATCCCAGATCTCAGTTCTTGGAATACAAAGCACTTGTGATAAAAGAGGGCATCAAAATGTTGTTAATGCAATTAGAACCTTGCTTTCCCATAATAAAATTGGCACCGAAACAATTAAGAGATGTCCTTAAAATAAGGCCATTCATCTATATTCAATCAATTTTCTCCTTTTACCTGAGTGGGGCTTTTCTCTTCCTATGTGGGTTCCGTTCTAAGGACACAAGAGGGTGGCGGCTGGTTTCGAGCTCCAAGCTCTTCATCTCTAGGCGAGTACGCTGACCGCTTAGACACAAGATTTCCTCGCAATCATGTATCATGACAAAGACAACGAATAACAAATATTAATATGGTATTGATATGATCAATTGTAATTACGGTATATCTGCCGAATTGCGCTGGTGGTAGAATGTATACACAATATTCTTGGGTACTCATATACCGTCACTTCCCAGATATACCTTGATACCATCCGCTTGACTGATGCAATGCGAAGTTCCCAGACATGTTCTTTCTGAAGGAACAAGACACACACCCTGCAACTACACATTGCAATTTCACAGCTTTCCAGCTGTTGCCTCCCAATTCCAACATAGTCGTGATTCAGCCACTCTCTCCTACCGGTCTCATTCAAGGCCGGAGAATCGTAAAACTCTGCCGCTCCAATGAATACCACCGTCATTTTTTCTCAGCAATTTGACAGGGGACTCTGTTTATCATCAGGATGATTCATACCACCATTCATCATGAGCACCAGAATCTGATAGCTTATTTGTGTGGTGGCAATGGCACCTTTTCACCATTCATCATCTCTTCCTTCCTCGGGTTCCATTTTCACTCAGTCCTTACGTGACAAACCATCCAGATGAAGCTAAATCAACACTAAGAAGCAAACACAGTGTACTTATATATTATTGGTAAGCAATCAAAGCTGTCTGAGTGAACGTTAAATACGTCATAGGTACCTATCCACGTCATCTTTTCCGCCAGGGACACTCTAAGACTAATTGACAATCCTATCGGGTGAGTTGAATTCTATCCCAAGAGTAATAAAAAGACAGGCCATATTCATCCTCGGGAAATAAAAATGGATGGTATAAATTAAGGCAACCACTGTTATACTAATGAAGAGGAAGCTAGCAACAGAGCGACCCCCTACGTGTTTCCTTATCCTCAGAATCTTGCCCAATTACCATTGTCATCGTTGGGAGTGCTTTTTGGGACGTTTTTGAGAGTTGGCAAGTGGCCAAAGCTACTCGTCGTTCATCTTATGGTCATTGAATATACCGCATTTCCCCATGCATCAAACGAGCAAGGTGAGCGCGACAATCAGCTCCCCTCTCCTTCGACCTTTCGTCTCTCAGTCTTTTGATGAATGATTCGGCGATTCGGAGCAGCTGGTTGGAAACACTGCACTTGCTTGATCAATTTCAACACCTGACTGCACGGCAAACCCTGGCGATAAATCGGCTGGTTGCTGGGAGATGGTGTGGATCTTGATTTCCAGATGCGGGGCAAGAGTATCCATGGTGACAGTATATAAACAACTTCTGGCCAATATGCCCAGTAATGGGCCAGTAAATTGCAGCTTCATGGCAGAACATGCCGTAAAACTTGTATGTTGATAAACAGCTACCATGTAGTAAATCGTTTTGAAGATTCAGAATATTTCGAAGATTGCTGTTTGGCTGCTTAGCTCACACCAGACAGTTTTTGTAGAATATTTGGGTTGATTTGATTTCCCATCCTCCTGCGGCAAATTGAGATTGCCTTAGTTTCATAGAAATGATTACTCTAAAAACTGTCGCCACAATGCATCACATGCACCACGCCTACGCATTTCATTTGCGATTAAGTCTTCGGATTTAAATTGCCGTAGAATAACACCAAACACCCTATCCACCTATTCGCAGTGCGTGGGGTGGTGTATCTATATGATGATAAAGATGATGGGTTTGTCGTGAATGGCCAGTACTGTGAATAAGTCTATGGGTTATGGGGATCCAAATGTGTGGGATGACTGAGAAACGTCTGCGTGCCGTGCTGTGTTGCTACGTCACAGGTCAAAGACGAAGGAGATTGAACGCTTCCTCTCGTGGACGCCTGTTTTATATCATTCCGATTATCATTATTAATAAAAAAAAACACTTTATATGATATTCTCTTCTCAATATTAAATCAATGGAATTAATTATTCTGGGGTAATTGGTGCTATACTAGAAATTGGTTCTACATGTACACTAGTAATACTTGTATAATTATATATATATGTATAATTATAAAAGCATCTTAGATGGGCATTTTGCGTGTTGCAGTTCAAGGGTTGCTTCATTGTATTTTGTCATTTTACAATAATAACAATACTCGTTGAAGCATAAAATACTAACTAGAATGACTGTGTAATGTAAAAGCGCCTATTCACGATAGCTCGGAATTTAAGGGAATCGTATGACATATAAAGCACCATCATATCGAGTTTCAATTGAGCTGTTCCAATGGAAACGCTATAGGCATTCAATAAAATGTTCCCCTTAAATCTGACTTCAATTCTGACTGATCACGTGACCCTAATAAGCATTCTAGTATTTCTAGGATAATACTCCGACAATGATAGTAATAATACTGTTGGACGCTATGGATTATGCTGAGGTATCAAAGGATTTGATTGATCACTATTGATCACACAATAAGATTATTTTATGAAATAAAAAATCTTCAAATATTCTCATTATTCTGGAATAACCGATTCTTCGAATGCTGGATGCAGAGTAAAATGTCTTAGAAAACGGCACCAAGACTTAACATTCGCTGTAGGCATGTTGTGTATGAGCGGACGTTCCAAGGGGTACATTTGCTTCATTAGCCAAATCGAGCATTGTTCAGCTGCTTGACCTTGGGCAAACAAAAGGTGAAAGCAAGTCACGCGAGATCCCAATTCAAAGACGAGATCTGAAATCAGGAAGACCCAAACAGACTGCGTCGATCCATCTCTCTTCACGGAGACTGCTTCCTTTTGCAGGCCTGCTTTACGTATGCTCCATATTGTGCATTGTCCGGTATACTAACTATATGTTGAGCTAGCAGGTATCGAGGGCAAAGGCTGCGCTATTGATGAGACATGTGGGATTACCACCACTATCACGACTGCATTTGGAATGCAGCGCGAACTCTGGATGAGAATAAAATCCACGGGGTCTTAAGCCAAGAGGCTATCGAAGGACCCACAACTCCACAAATGGCGAACATCTTCGGTTCGTTGAGTGCTTCTGTTGTAACAAGCGTGGGAGTTATTGTAGAATTCATTCACTCCCTCCAAAATAAGTTTCAGGGTGTAAATGTAGGTGGAAATTGATTAAGTGGGAGTCAACGGTTTTAAAATTTAACTTTTTTTATAACAATGCTTTTGATGTTTGATCAGACAGATTGCATGCAACGTTACTCCAATTTTGACTTAACATTTTCCATGTGCATTATCTAAAGGTCAAAGGTCAACCCCAGAACGGAGAGCGTGTCGTGTGAATCAAAATCCCGCATCTGAATATGGAGGCAAAAAGTGGACTTCTTATTTTGCCCACATGTGGCGCTGTACGGTGCAGTTCTTTTTTCCTTGCACCGAAGTAGCCAGGTCCAAAGGTCGTTCACCGCCGGTTTTTGCGTTTGGATTGAACCATTTTGCCTGCAATCAAAAGGCCGTGCACGCATGCGCCAAGGGTGCGCCCAGAGCATTATGGCTGACATGCAGATCATGTTTGGTGCTCGCTATATAAACATACAAAAATGATGCCTGCTTTGAGCTGAGAGGTCACCGATACTCATTTTTATATCTCATGAGATTCCTGAGTGTACTGCAGCCGCGATAGAAATAAAACCTATTCCAATGCCAATTCCAGTTTATTACATGTATGTTTTCAACCATTTCCATGAATTTCCCTTCACATGAATGGCCCATTGATGCCGAAGGAGTCAGAGGTGCGTGAGGTGCATCATTGCATTGTTGATTTGCAACCAGACATTGCCTTCTCCAGCACAGTATCCATCCTGTGAGGACCTTATTGAGGCAGGAGGCCTGGTTAGGGTGTACGGCTCCACCCAACCCTTCTGGGTGATATAGGCCTGGAGCCCGACCGGGGTTGCCCCAGCGCTTATTGTTAAATCCCAAGGGTTCTCTGTTCTGCATGCTAAAATAGGAAGTAACACCGAACACCCGGTCTTACTGCAGAGTGGGCCAAAAGTAGTCTACTCCAAAAAATAATATATCAATTATTTCACAAAATAATTACCTGGTATGTATTGACTGTATTATTCTGCACCCATGTATGCAAAGAAATCAAACAAAAGGTTTACTTTTGAATGAGTGAGGATACTCAATAGTACGAGGGCGTTTCCTTATTTATGCGTTTAATGGAGCTTATCCATGGTCCAGGGCACTGTTTGCCGCCAAAAGTGAAAATATCGTAAACTGTTGAGTACACTCTATTAATTAAGATGAATCGGCATACATGTGGATGAAATTGCTGTCGTCAGATTTCTCGCTTTGAGAGCAAAGCACTCAGCGTCATCAATGATTGGCAGAAATCTCGCGCATTTGCGAGACACACGCGGAATGAACTCACATGCTGATCTCCATCTTAGCATGCGGCGCATTGTATTTCAGCATAAACCAGCGGATGAACTGCTACCAATTGCAGACCTAGCTACAAAGCTCTTATAAGTGCGAGAGCGAGTGCTTGATGTGGAGGGGTTTACGACTGAGCCTGAAATGCTCTTGGCATTGATCTGTATTTATTAATGCATTTACTATGTTTGTATGTTTGTTTGAGCTCCGTTTTCAGCTCAGTAGTAATGATAGGAATACCAGCATGGCATGTTAGAATAATCATACCAAGCATTTATTTCTGTTATCTTTGTCTGTTTTTTTACATTGCATTGTAACACTTTCTCAGATATGCGCAGCGCCAGTCAAAACCTTTAACATGGAGTAGACTACTTTTGGCCCTCTCTGTATATGTAACTTATTCATAATTATAACGGCGCCCCGGCATCTACGGTCGCTATGGGGCTGAAGTTAGGGCGAGGGGATCAATTCACAAAGGAGCCTACAAAATGACCGTAGACAACTTGAAAGCATTTGACAGATCGCTAAGTATTTCCATAGCTCTTCTTGACATATTAGCAGCTTTTGATACGATAGATCATGCCCACCTAATCGATATTATGCAACAACACGATGTACTTGACACCGTTTTGACTTGGTTCTCCACCTACACTGTACCTGCAAAAACATCGGCAGCGTGTCCTCGGAAATGGAACATGAGCCTAGGTTTCTCACCTGCGGAGTGTCTCGCCTTTGGACCACTTTCATCAGCGTCTGTACTTGGAAAAGACGCCACCTGGTAGACTTTCATATCTACGCTGATGATGCGCAGATTTACGCTGCTGTTAATCCGGAGAAGTTACCTTCTGCAAATGAGAATTCTGGAAACGTGTATTGTGAGTGTGCGCACATGTCATTGCAGTCACCAAAGGAAATTGAACGAAACAAAAACGAATGTTTTACTGATATCGACAAAGAAAATGGCTCGTCATCTCAAAGACATCAGAATCAAGATTGATTATCACAATATAAATCCATAAACAGTAGTAAAAAATCTTGCAGTTATTATGGATCGCCACGCTATGATACGGATCAACACGACTTGAAAATGATTTGCTGCATATAAACCGCTGAAATTGACCGCAAGAGAACCTGGAATTACTATCATGGATGCTTTTGTATCTGCAAGATTGGATTACTGAAACGGCCAAGTATAGAATGAACATATATGGACATAGGTCTCTTTTTAAATTGAGGGGGGAATTTGTCAGTGGGCACTGGGTCTTTCCATGAAACGCTACACAAGAATACATTGGTCTCTCTAGTCTGGAAGCTTAGACAGCAAGTGGAATGTATGTGCGCCGACAATAAATCTCATAAGAGCTCACTTCATGGGTCAGATCCGCGAAAATTACATCAGAATTTACACACTTGGAAGCATGAACCCAATGTCTCTCATCATAATTGTAATCTACACACTCCTTTTCGATCTCAAATCAAACCTGAATTATTTCTTATGTTCTTGATTTTCGATTTCATGTTGATTTATTTAATTTCTCTGATACCTGGATAAGTGGAAAGGAATAAATTCAGAGATAGTTTTGCGGGGTAGAATGACGTCACTACTTAATCATTCTATAGTCTATACGCTCAAATGTAAATCCCTGCAATGATTGTAAGTGACTGTTATATGACAGGCATCATGTCTTCTCTTCATAAACCAATACATAACCCAGCGGTGGATTTTGCAATTGCACAAAAGTTTGAGGCCACCCAGGAATAAACGATCATCCTAAAAGGGAAAACAATACATAAATATCCGCTGCGCACTTTTTACGCAAAGCCCCACATTGAAGAATAGCCTACAGTGGGGCTATGTAAACGTAGGCCTATTTCGAGGACTCTTCGTTCCTTTCTCTTTCATGTGTTATTTCAATATAGATCCTGCAAAACAAAAAAGTTGCAAAATGGTCATTAGTGACGCCGCAATGGAACAATAATGGTATTTCATGCTTTTGATAGCCCAATCAATCGTTACCATGGGACCGCTATCAGACCTTAAATCCGACCAGACGACCATAAACGACGCCCTATACCTTGTGTTATGAGCTCTGTGGTTTCCAAATATATAAAGCGTCTAAAAACATGTGGGAAACAGTTTGTTCAATAAATCAGGGCTGTTTGTAGACTGAGTGCCGTCTGAATATTCTCATAATATGCGAACTTTCACACAACCTAATCCCAGTAAAAATGCTCGATTTAACAGGAATTGTGGGACGGTTTATTCAGGTGTGAATGAGAATGTGCCTCTCATAGCTGATGAGTAGGCGCCGCTGTTTGGTGACATTTCAGTGCGGCTTGAGAACTTTGAATCCAATATATCCTGGAAGCCATGCTTGCAATTATAGACATCATTCATTTTCATTTGTCTCTATTTGTTTCGCTCCCAGAAATATAAGCGAACTCGTTATTACTATGGAATACTGTAGTGATACGATTGGCATTTGAATTATTCATGTCTAATGCACCGCACACAGAATGAGTTCAAAGACGCACGTGGCATGGGCAATATAGAGCTGTCTCAATGTGCTGTAACTCAGATGATCTATGACTTAATATTACGAGCAAGAACCCGAGTGCTAAACATGCCACGCTGAGGAGCATTCATGAATTCCGAATTGCGTGCTATACACCTGTATAATTCACGAATTGCTCCCGTGGTCTAGCCAATGACTTCCTGTAAAGAGGGAAACTGCTCAGACAGCAAGATTCGTGGAGCACTGGGGATTACATGTACTAGCCTGGGAAAGGCAGCTGTTGGCATGGGGAATTCTTATGTTGGCTTGACCGATTCACAGCTCAGAGAAATTGAATTACGTGTCTGAAGATCCTTTTCCAGACATTGTTTCCCCTCGTTGTCCGGACGTGCTTCTAGGGTTAAGACTTTGACCAAACAACACATTTCTTGATCAGATCTGGAGATGCAATTGCAGAGCGAATATTTTGTAAAGAATTCAAGACGGAGGTGCATTGTGGTTGCCCGAGTGCCGCTGAATCTTAAGTGAGGGCAGTGAGAATGAAATGGTATAGCATGGTTTGTATAATTTGGGTTCATTTGGAATTTACACCCATTTACCATTGAACAGTATCACTACTTGACGTTCAGGTGTGAATCAAATGTGTCAATACTTGATCAATGTAGACCTCGACTATACCACTGGGAGCCATCAGCGCTGATACCCGTGTTGTGCAAAGTAGCTTCAGCACGAAGGGAGATTTCTCTCAAGAAAGCACTCAACCCAAATATCTCTTTCCTTTGGGGATTCCCTGTGTGTTCAACGGTAACTTCCTTCTCTCGCTCACTTGATTACACGTGCGTCAGTGAACACTGAGATTCCTGATATCATTGGACCATTATTTTTGCACACTTTTTTATTTCCCTCGTTTGTAAATTTTACTGTGGTAGCATTCGATACGGGTTGATGACGTTCGTGTATTGAGTTCCCTTGTTGAACCAAGAATGGAAACCAAATGGCGTCACCTGAAAGCAGAATTATGATTTAGAAGTAAGCATTGATCTAAAATAAAACATACATATCGTGGAAAATAAGACGGTTGATGACTGAGAAACAGCTGCTTTTGAAGCCACGTACAAGATCAAATAGCCATTGAAAAAAACAGTCGAGCTACACAGGACCCAAATGTAGCCCCTCCACAAAAGAACAGCGAGGGTGCGAGCCTCTTAAGGTCATGCACTCGAGCACTCTCTACCTGTACACCATGAGTGTGTCTATGCAATCTGGGATATCAAAACAAAATAATATATTACCAACATTAAGTATTTACTGGTGTTGTGTTTTCAAAGTAACGTTCGATTGAAATCACCCTCAACAAAAACGAACCGTTTCAACTACCTTTTTCTATTTTTGTGAATGTTTGTGAGAGTTGATGGTTGCAGATTTTTGCAGTGAGGAATGAAGAGGAGCTGTCAGCCACACAAATTGTTTTTTAATCGTCTCCCGTCTCCTGGTGATTATCTTGAGTTTCCTCAATTTCAATCACAATTTTTTCGCTCAGTTGTCATTCCCCCGCATTCTGTTTTCTTCCCTCTGAGCGACAGATTCCGCTATCGTGGTGCATTTAGTTGGTTTTGGTGCTTTCAGGTCTTTGTGAGTCCTCACGGGTCCTTTGGGTTTAGGCAGCACCTGCCTGCTGGTGTCCGATTTCGCTCTAGCACAACCCTGTGTCGATTGACTGAGATCTCTCACACATCTGTCTTGTGCCTGGACTGCCTGCAGGTTTTGAATTTGAATCTGATTAACCAGGTTTCCTGGAAATGGATAGTTTATTCAATGCCTTCAGGCTCTGTTTTTGGAATTGCAAGATGCATGTATATATCTTGCAATTTAAACACCAACAAAATCGGTTTCCGATGGCTTCAAATTCAGGGTTATAGAGAGGTAGAGGATATACGCTTCGATACCTGCCTCAGCGGAGTACCCACTCACCTTGAGATTGTGTTCATTTAGTTTGAAGAGGCGCCTCTCCTCGTGGAGAATAAGAGTGAGAAGGACAACTCCTACCTCTAATGAGGTAGGTTGGTTGGTTCATTTGCAAACTAATTGGAGAAAACACAATATTTATACCCATAATTCTAAGAATCCAAGAGTACTGGCGATGCTGATGTGTTATTCTGCGTGGAGAAGTAGGGTCGCAAACAGACGTTGGCACTAAAGGGACGGACCTGATGGATTGCGTCCTGAAGGATACAAGTTGTCAGGACATGAATGATTTGTCTTTTGCGTATGCTGCCGGAGGAAAGGTGTGACGACGTGGGATTAGCCATGTAATAGGCTGATATAGGTGCGAAAAGGTGTTGCTTCAATCAAAAAGGTCATGCCCTGTATTTGATATTTATCAGAGAATATTGAAGTTTTCGAGATGTATAGCTTCCTTATTTATTATCTGCTACGCCAACCGTAGTAAATCAAAATTTAATTAATATAATTCTAGCATGTGTCATGCTAATCTACTCTGGCCAAAATAAAAGTCAAAGCTAAATTTATTAATTATTGTACATTTAATGTACACCGTATATAAAACCGTATGCAATACCTTTTAATTCATTAAAATTCGCCTCTGAAATTGTGATTTTCTTGTTGTTTCTTTATCTTAACTAATAAAATATTTTTTCATTAATAATTTGAACCGTACATGACGCCATCTGCAATAAACGTGTTCAAACAAGAGACAAGACTTGTATTCACTTGGGTCATATTCTTAATTAAAATTCATATTCTTAATTAAAATTCATATTCTTAATTAAAATTCATATTCTTAATTAAAATTCATATACTTAATTAAAATTCATGGTATAAAAATGCCGACGGTGAATAATAAAAAGCACATAAGTTTGATTTCTATTGTACATTTTAAGTTTATAAGCGAAATAAACACTATATAATTATTTATATAAAATTAATATCCACATCAAACATAGAAATGAGTAAAAATACGAAAGCAATCAAAATAGTAACAATTATGTGAAACCAACCCCTCCACCTCCCTGCGTCACAAAAAAAAAATTAACAAGTGAAATAATAAAAACCTGATTGTCTATGATTGATAATATCTCGATTTGCAAGTTATGCGTGCAGTGCGTGTCTTTGGCTACCGTGATCCCGGTCGCCCGTGGAACTGCCCTACTATAACAGGCCGATAACGAGTCCACTGTATGTATGTGCCATTTTAGATGCCTGGGTTACAATGTTCACCCTGTAGCCTGCAACTTCTGCTGGGGCCACAACAACCGATCGTGTTAAATATACCGATAAATATGCTGATATGATCGGCATATTTATGCGGCATTCGATCGGCCTACAATGTAACATTACGAAACGTCACTTGCGGTTTCGAGCCATCTTCAAAAGAAGAAGGCCCCGGAACAAGAAAGTCAATGCCCGGTCGAGGACACGTGACTCTCGACATCAGCTTGTGATAGGTGCATTCAAACGTTCCGCCTAATAAAGTAACATCCACCCAATCGCTTTGGTTATATCTCATTAATGAAATTGAAAATCAAATTTCTTGTTCGGGTCTTCACTGATGAGATCGTGCGAGCGTTTTGGCGTCGCGAGATAATTTTTCTATTGAAAAAGATTCCCACTTTGAATTGCGTTGTCGTCCGCGGGTGGGTCAGAAGCAACGAAGGGGGACAAGAGTGCACTCTTAATCCAGAAGCAACGTCTGAAAAGCCCTTGGTTCGTAGCATCCTGGTCCCTGGTGAACACGAGACTCATTAGCGCGAGACCAAGAAGTGCGCCCCTGATAGCACACTGGCAACGTCACACGCCGCTTGAAGTCGGTCAGGGATCAGGGGTCAACCCCAATACTCGGACATCCCGTCAGCGATCTCTTTAAGTTCACACGCAAGATTAGAACATCAAAGTGGGCGGAGTACGTGAAGAGGAAAGAGGATACAGAGGAGCCACGAACCATATATAACATACCCTATATCAATGGCATAATAGCATACATGCAGGGGGAGGGAAAAAAATTATAATTAAAACAATATGGGAATATAGAGGAAGCCAAATCATGGAGGCACAAATTCCGATCCGATGAGGATGGGTGCAGTCTACTATTACGTAATTAATCACGCACATGTGCGTATAATATGTGCGTATAATATGTGCGTACTTTTTGCGCGGCTCGTTCACTGACTCAATCCGTCAATATCATCATTCATAACTGGTGATGTATATATGTGTGCCAAAATAGCTCACCATTCAAAGACCGAGCACTCCGATATATTGTGTGCATGTCATGTGCATGTCATGTGCATGGCAGAAGTAGGGTGAAATATGTCTTTTGCCCTGACACACTTCACTCGAATGAACAGAGCAAGCGGATTTAATTTGCGGGCCATGCTATTTCTGTTGGAACAAGAATTCGCTACATGACCTGCGATTTTATAAATCGGCATCAATTGAAATCAATTGAAGCCACCGAAGGAAGGAGGAAATACGTCGCTGTGGCTTCCAGACAGTTGGACTGCAGACCCTGGGAGACCGCGATTAGAATTCGTCTTTTTTGCGACTGACAACATGACGCATACTCCGTGGACGATGGTGGAACGAAACAATGCTCTGAACTGGCCTGCGAAATTCATCTTCCTTATCTCTATCGGATCTAGAATTCCAGACGGGCTTCCTCAAACTCCTGGTGCGCGCGTGGAACCTTTCCGCAACTGTATGTGCCAATTTATTAAGATTCTAAATTTGTGCTTACTTACCCACCCCCCTCCCTTTCGTTTTTGTGTTGTTGGATAATATACATGTGTATTGTGATATTATACCTATTATATTTATACATTACGCGTTACCTTTGCGACAATGCAGCTCAGTACAAAAAAAATATATCATTTGAGGGCTGTTCGATTAGTTCATGTCTCTGAGACACGCATATTATATCTTGTATTATTTTCTGATTTTTCTCAGATCAAGGACAGCAGTACCGAACAAAAGACAGGAAGAATCGTATCCATGAATAGACTCGTTTTCATGTTGCAAATATGCACACGGAGATAGGGGAGACGGTATTCCTTGACCTCTATCTGCGTGGGGTTGCACTCGTATTAGCATCGTTATTCTGGATAACGTGTCCTGTTCATGTCATCAAAATGCATAATATATAGCGGCCCAATCAAATGTGAAATGTGATCTTAATATGAGCCTGAGATATGTGTGCATTCTACCAAGGTGCAATAGTATCGTCTTTTGTCGGTGCCAACATCACATTCGGCTCATTGCGTGCACACGATTGTTCGTGTCTTATAAAGTGTATAAGTTGAATCACTTGGGTCCACAATTTATGACATTGTTTGGTGCTCAGAGCCATGGCAATGGTTCTCAGGGAGAATTGAGCACTGCATATAATTATATATAGAATACAAACTGCATTATCATTGGGATTGTGCCACTTGATATTGCCATAGATATGTGTTTGAGACATCACTCAGCGTCTGACTTAATTGTTTCTCAGGATTGAGTCATCTGTAGGATGAGAATGGGGAACTCACTTGAAAATTATCCAGGCATTTAAACAATTGAGTATGCACGTGGAAAATGATGATCATGCGTGTGCTTAAGGATCTTTCCTTTTAAGACCTCTATATGGGTGTATAATATTGTTCGAAGATTCGATCACAAAAAGTCAATGGCCATTTGCAACATTTAAAACTGTCAATTAACAAATGCACATTGAGTTCTATTCCGCAGAAGTGGTTGTCTGATTCGGTTAAATACGAAAAACCGATCGTGACCTCCGAATTTCACCTTATTTTCATCAGCAGTAAACAAAATTCGAGAATTCCCTGGATATTATACGAAAATTCATCACATTATGTTGCCGTTCAGAGCCGCGATATACACCATACATTGTACAAAGTGCATATGAAGGCCCTTCTCTTTATAATAACAAAATTATTTACATTTTGTTAAGTTAATTGTAAGGCCACGTTATTTCTAGGGGTATATAATAAATATAATAAATATAATAAATATAATGAATATAATAAATATAATAAATATACTTGATTGCGAGGTATTCTATAAAGCTACACGTGTGACTTTATGAATTACTCATCATTGGGGGGGGGGGGCATGTAATTATATATCCTATGGCATTTACAACCTCTCATATTGATATAGAAGGGAGGATTAGGCTGCCCATATATACTGAAAGGAAAAAGTAACTGTATCTCGGTCAAATGTGTATAAACCGAACTTGTACTGTGAGCTATATCAAAATATTGGTGTCAGTAGTAATTATGAGACAAGCGATTAAAGAGGATCCTCGTAAAACACATCTTGGATCATTCTATAGATGACAAAGTCGATGCACAACAGTTGAACACGCCGCCATTTGCCGTTTACGTATTTTATACCAATTGACATCGAGCCGTAAAACAAGCAGGAAGGGGGGGGGGGGGTCTGCATGGGCTGCACATTAGTGACGCATGGAGAGGCGTCGTCCAGGGAACTTGCGCGGCTGACGTTGTATTTCTGCGAAACCATAATCGGTCGACGTGTCTTGCGTCATACTCAAAGGTCAAAGCCACATCTACATTTTCAAGAACGCTTACAAACGATCAATGAATATATACGGCCGATGGCGGGGTCATTTGGAACTCTGGATTTGCGTAAAGACGCTCGATCAAAAAAAGAATGTGACTGTACAACAAAATGCGATAAAACTTCTTCACTTCTAGGTCCACGATCGAGAGAGTCGATCAAACATTCCCTATTATAATGGAATAACTCCGACGAGTTAAACCGACTGAGCTATTCGGTGCCTCCGGCATGAATGCATGAAATAATCAGTTCAAATTCAATATGACCAAACTCGTGCTTGCAATAATTCTTTGAAGAAATAAATACAAAGTAATGTGATCTGGCGGACATCCATTGTGCTTAAGAATCTTTTTCGCGTAAGATTTTCAGCTTCGATGGAACCTGGAGAATAGCGATCGTGAAATGCATGGGGTTGATTGTGGGCGCCGTGTCCTGAGGCCTTTTGATGTTTTTATTTAATTTCGTCTCTTTGTTTCCTTTGTGTTTCGGACCAAAAGGTCACAGGTCAATTAATTTGTCTGCACCTTCCCACCTTCGACTGCGGTTCGCATACGTGTTGACCTATTGACCGAATTGGTGTCACGTTGAAGACTGTCAATTCCCATTGCGCAACAAGCAGACGAGAGCAAAACCACCGTGTTCATGGGACTTACTGGGTGATACACAATGGAGTGCTAATTAATTTTAACTCGATGCTTTTATTTATATACATGTATACATATTAGGCCTATCGACATTCCCATTGTATATTTTGGTCAAATTAAAAATAACAAGTATTCTGGTCTATGAGGTGAAACTTTAAATCCGTCGGCCTCTTTGATCCTAATTTACCTCTCAAGGGTCAGTCAAGGGTCGCTGACCTCTGACCCTCTTCAACGCAGGGAACGATTCTTTGTGGCTACAGCATATCATAACAGGTGTCAATCTTTATTGCTGCGTGACTTGAGGGCCTTCCCACCATATCTACTATCCTCCGCCGCAGAAACGCAATTCCTCCCAGACGTGTTTCACAATTGAAACGTTATCGTCTTGGAGACTGATTGCTCAATCAGACCTGCACCATTCGACATTCGTACTCATAGACCAAAAGCAAATCAAAATTGACTCAAATTTGACTAATGACTCCAACCTCTACCGCTATAATATATCCCTAATGTTCTCCAGTGTTACGTTATTGGTGTAATCTATGCAATATATACATTGTGTGGAATCACAACGTGACACAATTCAAAAGAACGTTATGATTAATGTACATCTTCGCTGCTTGTACGTAAATCATAACGTACCTGGCAAATGAGCCTCCAGGCAGTGAGCCTATGCTTCTACCACTGTGTTTTCCATTTTTGTTGCATGTTAATTATAGTATAGATGCATTGCGTACGGAATATTAGGGACATAAGGTAAACACGCTGAGCTAAAGGTAAGCACATAGGATTTATAGCCCCTGCTCACGGACCAAGTTCACAAATTAATTAAAAAATTAAAAATTAAAAAATCGTTATACATTCAAATGAAGACTAATACGTTTAAGTTTAATGCTACACTATGCAGGCATCGATTGTATTTGAACATATAAGAAAATTTGCACGGAATAAATGTTCACTCTTTAGTTTATCAACAACGCGATCGAACAGAAGGAATCCTCGCGAGATCCGCTTATGGCTCACATCATCAGTTCACCTCCAATAAGCATTGGCCAGGTGCCGCTCAACGCACTTGGCTGAAAGAACGCTGCAGATCTCCCGTCACTTCCAATGCAGACGCCCGCAATGGAAGCAGTGCAGAAGCGACACCACCATCAGAATGTCCGGCACTGGCACAGGACGGCTGTGAAGAACACAAGTCCACTGGAACTGAGGGGAAAACCGTGCAACGTGGGCTACTTCCCTCCGTCTACAGCAGACATGCTGTCTCCTAACGTCAGCTGGGGAACATTGAAGAACATCACAGGTCGAGCTACGACGGCTGATAGTATTCCCACGTGGAAACTGATGCACACGGCTGCTAGTAGACTACAGTGGATTGATGACAGGTGGGTCATGTAATACTACCTGTAGGGTATACAGCACACAGGGCTTAGATTCGAAACCGTCGTGCAATCTTCATGCGAAATACATCTCTCTCTTTGTTATCATTTTTTACACTTCATATGCCCATCTTCAGTTATAAAAAGACAAAGGTCGTTAAAGGTTATTCTGAAATAAAAAGAACATGCATAAACAGCTAGCAGACCAGAGTGAGGAAATCTCACAATCAGGTGGCACCTGGTTTTATCGGTCGTCCATGAGGTGAGGGTTCGATTCCCCGACCGAGAAATAGTATTGTGGGTTTCTCACCTGATTAATCCTTAGTTTGTATGTAGGTCAAATGCTAAAATCATTGGTTTACGTGGTGAAGCCATAAATCCATGGCCCTCCCCACCTGTACCCCACACGGAAAGCCAACCATGATAAATGCATTTGAACCACTCGCTATATATATCCATTATGTATGATTTGGAAGATCTTCTATTGTTCTTTGAACCGTGTCTGTCTATACAAATCGTATATATCTACCAAACCAAACATGCTTAATCCGAATGCATAGTTTCTCAACGGGAGAATTTCATTACATTATCTACTCGTCTGAATGGTATTTATGATGACGTAATCCAAACGCCATCGGTCAATGAAATTATAGAGTCACGTGTAAAATCAGTTTGTCTTGGAATCTCTGAAAAAAGGGGCTTCAATCCTGATCCAAACCGTCGCTAATCCAACGATCAATTCATTTAGCCTCGCGGAGGGAATTATCGCTAAATCAATGTGTCCGGTCCAATGATCATGCAGCTCGCATTGGTTACGAAGCATTACGCAAGGCAATTTTAGTGTATCACTTTAAGAGGACCTCTGATTAATAACAGATAATGGATAATGCACCCCATAGGACAAATACGCCTTCTGACATATTTTTAGACAATACGCTTGCTGTGGGCTAATTCATCGAATTTGAGAGGTTTTAAATCTCGTTTTCTTATCGTGTTCGATTTCAAATTGTGGTGACGTAATAAAAGTAATTCTCCTTAAATTAACAATTGGAGCCATCGAGTGAGCAGATCTTTCAGCAGTTCTCAAAAAGAAATCGTGCACTCATCTTGTTTCAAGCTATTCTGCCTGAGCAGGAAATTCGTATTTCAATTTGTCCTGAATATCATTCAGAGTTGACCAATTATTCAAGAATGGTCTCTAGTCACTAACAAAAGCCCATAAAATCGATCTAAAAAGGTTCCGAAATGAACAGAGGTCCTCTTTAACATGTATATCTTAGGTAAATTACAAATTGATGGACCATTATACTGAAATACTTGGTTGCAACTCTAGATCATAAATAAAATAAAATAAATCTGTAAATATATTTTAAACAACGATCATAAAATTCACAAAAAAAATGGTTTCATGCACGCTTCACAGAAATATTAAAAACAATTATATAATATACAAAATAAAATATATAAATAAATAAATAAATAAATAAATAAATAAATAAATAAATAAATAAATAAATAAATAAATAAATAAATAAATAAATAAATAAATAAATAAATAAATAAATAAATAAATAAATAAATAAATAAATAAATAAATAAATAAATAAATAAATAAACACTGCGGAGCATTACCATAGTCCAAACGCGAGGTTATAAAAGCGTGCACCGAAAACGATGCTGCATCTTGGCTGATGTAATTGCGAATACGACCGATGTTGCACAAATGAAAGTGAACAGTCTTGCATATCTGATTCACGTATTGAGCCATTGGTGCGTGTGAGTAACGCCAATATTCTCGACAGCTTCGCTTGCTCCGATCTCTGAGTCTCCAACACAGAAAAGAGGGAACAAATCACTCTTCATGTGCTTCGAAGTTATCACCAGAAATTCAGCCTTTTCCTCATTCATTTTTAGGCAATGATCAGACATAAAGTCAAAGTTCCTTTCTCGTCACTTTTTCGTTTTCTTCTTCGGGTGAAGTGCTCCTGCATGGCTTCTACATGCACGCTTCACACAATGTTCCTGACAGTTTGGAAAATGTTCACTGGCGTCTCTCTCTGACATTGACCCGCCCATCTTGTTTTCACTGTCTCACTCTTGATTTTTTTTTTTTAACTTCATATTATCCCTGGTTTTGCTGGCTAATAGTTGTTCTAAATTTTCTCTTCTCATTACATGAATTTTTATCAAAAAATATTGCTTGAATGTTCTTTTAGAGGCTGTTCATCTTCCCCGCCTTTCATTCTTCATGGTTCTAACTAAGTGTGAAATTATTGGCATTCTTCTCAGGAAGCACATCATCGTAACATCTTCCTACTGATTCGTTGGTGGTGTTCACAGTTTTTTGTGTGCATAAATTTAGTACATGTAGGTCTGTTCATGGATTTATATATTAGGTGCGAGTACATTTTACGTATTTGCTACATCATTTACGTAGTAGTCCTGTAAAATTAATATAAGCGTGCATTTATGCAAATTCATATATTACAATGTAAACATTGCATAAGCATACATTTACGCGCATTAACCTTTTACAATTGCAGGACCATTTATAATCTACGGGAACAGTCGCTGCTGAGTGAGCATGAACTGCCTCCTTTGACCCGACCTTTGACCTGTGACCCCGTGAATGGCGGGAGCATCCACGGCGACAGAGGTCGTGAGCTGAGCTACGTCGTCGACGCATTCACCGACCACAAGTCAAAAGAACACGCCGAGAGCCGTCGCTTCTCCTGCCACACCATCAAGGACTACACGCACTCGCTTCCCCTGCTGAAGCGAGCGCCGGCGTATGGCATTCCCGCCTCCGAAGACAACGTTCGGCCTCCGAAGCTCGCCGACGTGGTTCGCTCTATGATGAAGAGCAAATCCGGCGCTCGTCTGCATCCGTCGTCCTTCCGCGGGGATCGATGTCAGCAGACGGACGCCGCGCGCTGTCAGTTCTGTGAGGTGCTCGGTCCAGTCACCTGTCACTCCTGCATCGAGCTCTCCAACCGAAGAGCCGCACGTGACGCTGAAGTGAGGGTCCTGGACGATGTGCAGTGCACTACCACGGCCCTGGTGGCTCCCAAGCTAGCTCAGCTGCTGTCTGGCTTCAACGAGGCTCGCTGCTCCAGGCACGCGGATGAAAAGCAGATGTCGTTGCCCAAGATTACATGCACGCCATCCCCGGATGAGGGTGCCTGTAATCCCAAGTGGGCCAAGGTCAGGTTTGCTCTACAGAAAGCTCTGACGAAAGAAACCGAGAAGCTGATGGAATGAAAGATCTGCATTCCGATTGGCGAGAGGTTCAATGGACTATTGTGAACGCCGTTCGTAGGATGTGCTTCCATTTGGGTTCATTAACTAAACATTAGTGCAGGACAATGCTTTCAAATACTGTCATTGGTGTATGCATAATTGGCAATTGCTAGTATGGCGATCAAGGCAATATCATCTGCATTGGGTGCAATGCATACATTGTACATGCAAACTGGTGCATTGTACATTGTACCAGTAAATGTTGAAACAGGAATAGAAGCACCTTGCTTAATTGAATCTAGTTGTACCACCTTTATGCTGCTACAACTGCCCATTGGTTCCTTTGCAAGGGATATTTTCTGTGAGTGTAACACGTTACATGGCCAGTTGTTTTCTTTTTTACTTCTAAATTATTGTTCGTGGTAATGAAGCAGAAGTGCAAAATTAATGTGCATGAATATAATGTATGTCAATGAAATATAAAACTTCTCAAACGTTTTTATGGATTTTTTCCCTCAACCACAAATGAAGACGATGCAAGTGCAGCAAGTCTTAATTAATTAACATTAAGTAGATTTACCTGCAGTTTAGGCATGACAGTTGTGATATCCAGTCACTGCCAAAGATAAGATACAAAGTAGTAAAGAATTAAATAAATATAAATGATCTAAATACGGCTTAACAATGAAAACCAAGAAAAACACAGCTCTGATGGTCATGGATAATCTCAATAGAACAATTGTATAATTCGAAGAAAAACAAACATTTGAGTTTTTTTTTTAAGCCTTGAAAAACAGCGAGATCATGAAACAGTGTGATCGGACTTGTGAATAGTGACAGTAATGACATTGTCCTCTTCCTTCGCGACATAACTTTTACTGAGCGAAACATTCGCATGCAGTCTCTGCATGTGCTTGTGAAGGGCATTCTTTGTGTGAAAGCCCGCTCGGCAAACCCTGCAGTTGTATGGATATTCCATAAGATGCACTTCCTTAACGTGCTGTCGAAGATTAGACTTTTGTGAAAACAGCTTGCCACAGTCTCTACACTGAACTTTCTGCACTTGATTCTTGTGATGGACCAGTTGGGCGTGGCGACGAAGATTGCACGCAACTCGGAAAGCTTTGCCGCAAATGGAGCAGACGTGCGATGGCTGAGAATGCGATGATGTGATGTGGCTGTTGAGGTAGCGAGGGTTCGAGAAGCCTTTTTGGCACAGGGAGCATTTGAAGGCATCTTTCGGCTTTGAGGAATGCACCGTTGACATGTGCTCATTAAGCAGTTTCCTTTTATCAAAATGAGACGCACACAACGTGCAGAAATGTTTCTGTGCAGATTTCAACAGATTTGCATCTGACATAATTTGCTCTGTTTCCAAGGGTCCGTAAAAATCTTCAGATGTTTCCATGGAAACGGATTTTGTATCGCTGGATTCGCTATCAATCAGGGTGTCCACAAACGCAACCGTTTCCTCCGAGTTGAGCCTTGCTTCTTCGTCAGCGTTGACTTGCCCTTCGATCATCAGGTACTCGGGTCGGTTCTCATCACCTTCCCTGATCGGCAACACAACCACCGTCAGTCGGATCGAGAGATCGCGCAACTTCAGCACACTGACATGGTTCACGTAATTCCCTTGCATGTTGGTCGTGATGAATTCAACCTTGACTCCCGGGGATGACAAATGGCACGTCTCGATTATATTTGCAGGTAGAATCAGCTCAACAGCAGCAGGCGAATCGAAATCACTCTTGGCTGACATTCTTACGATTCATGAAGACTTGGGCTGAAATCACAAATGAAATATTCAGTTTAATCAGGAGCATTAACTTGTGGTTTGTAGTGTTGACATCAAATCAATCTTAACTAGTGATGGGCGAATATTGAATTTGTACGAATATCCAAAGCCAAAGCTTCGGCTTCATTGAAGCCGAATACGAAACCAAATATATACCCACTCCATTGCAGTAATATCTTTGATCGTTATATAAGTTAATACCCAAGTTTAAATCATGCCGACCTTCATTTCCTGAGATAGGGAAAACAAAAATTGAAAATCCGAGAGCGAAAAAATAATTTCTCCCTGGATCACGATTGCTTAAAGATGGCAGTGGCAGGAAACAGCTGCACTAAGACTCCACCAAGCGGTGACCCAACTGTAAATACATCCATTCACTGTTTACTCTTTTCTTAGCTTTTTTTACCACAATAAATATTAATGCTTATGTCTGACTATACATAATATGGTAGATCTATTCCGTTGCCATAATCTGTGTGGATGATGAGTGCATTTCTATCAAAACAGCAGCAGGATCATACCATCACATTTCAAGACTCTAATTATCAATATAGAGACTTGGAACAAGATTATACCTGGTAGTGATCCTGATTCCTGAATCCTGATTTGACTTGAAAGTAGTAGGTAATCGCCTGGTAACTGGGGTGTGTTTATCTTCTCGGACCAAACTCTTGTTCAGGTTACTGGTTAGGACCAAGTCTCGGTCACGGATGATGAGCGAGAGAGATGAGACGAGATCTCGCTAGTCTCACAGTGGAGTTTGTATGCTACAGCATTGTTGTCAAGATAAACATAACCAAGTCTCATGTGATTTGAGAGGAACCAGAGTCCGGTTACGTGACTACAGCGGGATTCGGTGCTAACCAGTAACCTGAACCAGAGTGCGGTTCGAGAAGAAAACATGGCCCAGATTACTGGTTCCTGATTTGACCTGAACCTCAGTGTCAGTGTCAGAGTGTATGAATCGTCACTTATCGTGAGTATCTAAAACTAAAAGTGCAATGTATGATGCTTATGCAGGATTATCATTATGTCTATTTTCAAGCCTAGTATGATAAATTTTAAACAATATTTCGAGAAATCTATTTTTGAGGCAATAATTTTAAGGCTGTGGTTATTCGTACACTACCGTACGAATGGTTTTCAGCGCTATTCGTACGTTATTCTCGGATATGAGACGATCTCACGAGAGGTTGATTCGAGAACGAGAGTTATTCGATTTGAAAGAGAAAGACCTCCAACTCATTACTCTATTACTTCACATAATGACATTGTGAGTAATTATTGAATGTTACACACTTGACTAACTAATTATAATTACTCATTTTCAGCTGATTGGCTAACAACAGCGTTCAACATTCTCTGGTTGAGGTGTTTTCTAGCTGACACACTACATACTACCTACCGACTACCGGTAGTCACCCAAGGGAATCAAACCCCTTACCCTTAGATTGAAAGTCCAACGCTCTGCCACTGAGCCAAACAGGTAACTCTTATTAGCTTTGTATATAGCTACTGTAAATGGAGTCACTTTGTTCTAATAAGCATCCATGTCCATTTTTATATATAAAAAATTAGATAAATCTGGTGGCCAGAGCGATAACGGCTCACGTTTGAGCCATAGCCTGGTCTCCCGGCAAATTACATTATAATTTATATTAATTGTGTACATATTTCATGTCAATAGCCAAATAAATGTCTCTCTATCTTGAATAATATTATGACTTGATTGTTTGAAGTGATCACCCTCTCAACAAATGTGACCCACCAACATTTATGTATTAATTACTATACATACCGTGGTATAATAAAAACAATTTATGTCGTGAAAAACATGTTTTGTGATGAAAAATTATCCGCATTCCCATACTAATGATTTTGAGCCAAAGCCTTTTCTTTGAGGAAACTCAGGAAAGTTCACAAACAGCAGATTTTGTTTTCTTGAATGAGAAATTCTGCACATTAAATTTTCGATCACATCCTCACAGTGGCTCTGTTCTTGTCAGTTCAACAATTATAGAAATCAAAGCATCGTACGTTGCACACAAATGCTGTGTTTTAGCTGGATGATGAAGAGGAAGTTGATTAAATGCTGATGCCAAGTAATTTCCAAAATTATTTTAGAAACGTCATGTGGTTCATTCATTTCTAGATCTTGACTGGATTTTTTCAATGCTTGAGATTATATATCGATGCATATTTTGATATTGCATAATACTGTACATTGTATTTTTCTAATCATGTTTTTTGTTGTTGATTCCAGGTGGATGTTTCCATTGGAATCGAAGATGAAAATATCTTGTGAATACTCTGTGACTTGAAGTTGAAATACATTCACTATATCGTATACAGACCTCGCCCGAGAATCTGTGCTATCCATGGAGTACATTCGAACAGACAAAAAAAAGACATTGATCAGCTCTAAGGGAGCATACCGTTAAATTTCATGCGGATTCACAGGGAGCATTTCGTACTTATTATATTATTCTCATTTCAATTCCCGCTCAGATAATATACTGTATACGTGCATGGCGCATCGTATTAATTCTGACATACCTGGAATTAAATTAAACAAATTTCATAATGGTGTTTACCTTTATATTAGTTGATTAACATTGATATGGAATAATAAATACTATAGGGGCCCGCTTTGGCATCCGAATAGTGTTAAAGGGAGGGAGAACTGGTTAAAAATGGACTTTGAGTCGTTATTTGATGCACCAAAAATGATTCCTATGCCTGGCCCACACAAGAAATATCATCGCTAACGATTTCGCGGGAGATATATTGCTAATTAGGCGTGACGTCAGAGGCTTTCATGAAACACCGAGTTCCCCATCTTTTACAATGGGCCTCGTCATATCAGCGTGTCCTGTGACTAAATCCCAGGATATTTTTTTTATTTTCTTTTTGGAAATAGATAGAATAATCATTTTGCCACCAGTCAGGTGCGAAAAAAAATGTTTTTCGCTATTTTTCTTATTTTAACAAGCGATTTTCTAGGACACCTACCATGTTTCTCATCCTGAAACAGTAAAAAGGTCAGCCAGAGTGCACCACGCATGCGCTTTTGTTTCGTAAACAACAAAGATGTCCTTTTATGGCAAAGATGATCTGCTCTGATTGGCTGAAATCGATAGCTTTACGAGGGCAACGGGACCAATCACGGCAAGCCTTCAGCTGACGTTTGCCTCCTATACTTTGCAATGGAAGCCATTCTCCCATAGGCACAATGCTAACCCCGATATTCGGAATGCACTATTTCCTTACGCTCGCATCCAGGCATGGTGTTCTTGGTACGGAATGCTATCAATTGGTGCTATGAATCAATAGAACATCACTTAAAATTCAGTTCCCCATCCCTTTAATTTGTGTGAACTGTAGAGAGTACGCAGCATATACTGCATACTGTAAAACAGGAAATTTTCACGCCGCATGGAATTTTCAATATATTCGCGGACACGATCGATCGCGAAAATTAGAAGCCTGCAAAATCCTTCTGAGTGATCTTATGCCATATGACTTGCTTGTGAGATCTTATTTGTTGCTCTTGTAAAAATTGGCTTGTTCCCTTTGGTTATTTTGCTTAAATACCTGGTTTTCTTTGCTGGCTTTATTTGTTTGATTTGCTCGCTCACTTGCTTAATTGATTCACTTTCATCTGCTTTATTTATTTACTTTATTTGTTTGTTTGAGTTGTGTGCTTGATTAGCATTCTTGCTTACTTATTTCCTTTGTTTAGATTACTTGCCTTATTGCAGTGCTTAAATTCTTTGCTTTTCTTATTTTGCATACATACCTGGCCCTGATTGCCGTGCTTGCTTGTATTGCTCCATTTGTTTGCTTGTTGAATTGCTTGCTTGCTTTGTTTATTTGCGTGCTTTGGAGTTTGTTTTTTTGTTTTTGTTTTTTTACTTTTACTCGTTTACTTGATTTCCTTGCTTGATCTGTTTGCTCCCATTGCCTTCTTGCTTACATACTTTGCTAGATTTTTTTAGAATGATTGCCTAGTTGCGAGTGAGTGATGAGAGAGTGAGTGATGGGGTTTTACGGCTCCACCCAATCTGATTGGATGATACAGGCGCCAGAACAGAAGGCCCAGGACCGGGGTTTCCCCCTACTCTTATCGATAAATCCCAAGGGTTCTTAATCCTGAATACCACCATAAACAGTAGTACACAGCGCCCGGCCTTGTTACGCAGTTGGGCAGCACTGCAGGGTCACCAAAGAATTACAATTATAACGAAACACAATTATAATTCACAATCATAACACCCATGGCCTGATCGGGTCTCGAACCCGGGACCTCAACCCCCACGGTCGGCATTGGATTGTAGTCAGCGGTTTAACCCACTGAGCTATCCGGTGTCCTTGTTGCCATCTTGCAGTTCTTGATTTTGCTATGTTTTCTTACTTACCTGGCAATGTTTTGCTTGCTTGCTTGCTTTGCAGAACGTGTTCGCCTTGCTTGTTTTAGTTGCTTTAAACGCTTTTTTTGCTTTATTTAATTACTTGGATGTTTACTTGCCTTGCCTTACTTGCTTATTATTTTTACTTTCTTTGCTTGATGTATGCATAGACATCATAAGGATAGACGTCGCGTGCAGCCACTCGCAGCATGCAGAAGCGGCGCCATCTTGGATCGAGAAGAGGCCGAGCTGCAGAGCGCAGCTCTTTAAAAGCGTGCTTTCATCGATATACTTAAAAAGTAATAAAAAACGCGATGCAAAGTAACACACTCAACAAATTGGTCAACAAGAACAATTTCAAACATTTTAACCAAATAATATCCTGCACTAATCGTGACAAATACTTAAGAAACGTCTACATGGCAGACCTATATATGATGATGAGGGCTTTAAATCAGTGACGTGTACCCAAGTCGATTGGTGAAGTCTATCAAGTCTCAAAATTCAACTCAATATCCAGTGAATACCATTATTAATTATAAAATTATGCAAGTACTCAATTACTCATGCACAGGTACCCAAGGCCACAGGCTGTGTATCATCGTTATGCATCTCATCTTTGATCCGTTTTCTTTATTAGTTTACTAGTATAAAAGGAATCCTGGATTGCATGCCCTTATCAGCAACCAAAGGGAGAAGTTGAAGTCTTAAAAAGTTAATGAAAATATTGAAATAAGTAGAGAAGATTGAAGGTGAATATAGGTGCATGGAAAATGAAAATTTGTTTGTCCATTCAACATCTGGAATGGACACTATTAAATGCAAAATGCATGTTTAACACATTCACCGCCAAACACGGAGATTTCCGTGTTTGCGTGCCCAACGCTTCTCCGCCAAACATGGAGATTTCCGTGTTTTGCACTTTTTGCTATATACGAGTACTATAACCTCTTGCGCATCATCTCTGAAAATGTCAAAGAGTTTGACCGTGTGCATCTATGATTATATCGTGATTTTACGGATATATGTTCCTAAACCAATCATTAATCCTTGTACTTCTGAAGTTTATATAGCAGTTACCGATTGATTTGTGGTAGACCGCTGCCGAAAGCATGCAGCAAAGCGATCACGACTCGGGGTGAAGCAGTGAAGCGATTAGTTTTCACAGCAATTGGGCAATGCGGGTGTTCAGCTTGAATACAAGTGTACTGGTAAATGTATAATTATGTGATGAGTTATTGAAAAACAAATAAGATGTATATGTATGATGTATATCCCTCGTATACATGTATATAGAAAAAAAAAGGCAGATACACATTTCATCACAAGCATCGCTTCCGCAACATATGGATTTCTTGCACATATTTATACATGTGCATACATGTCTAGCAATGAAAGACCATGCATATTTATTGAGTTTCCAACTACGATCTACATAGTAGTGAGTGAGTCGCTAAAATGTAACAGAGTATACATCGTTGAAGCGTGGCGCCGTACGTGGCACGTGTATACGCATGGCGTGCTATCTTTGTTCCGTGTTCATTATGATATTCTCATTCTCAAACGAATTTTTTGATGTAGAATGGATCTAAATGCAATAAACCACACGTAATCGTGAAGCGGAAACAATTCCTAATCTTTATTTTGTCATTGTTGACTATATACATGTACAGAGGTGTAGCATCATTCTCTTTGCACTTTGCAAGAGAATACAGGTGTACGTACCATGATTTTCCTTTCAAATACAATTATAGTAATACACGTGTGCCTCCGTCTTTGGTTTAGGCACACTGATCAATAAAAAATTATCAAGTTATTCCAACTAACTATTCCTAATTCGGCATAATTTTATACCACACATCAAAGCACTGTTTTCAAGGCATCTCTCTAACAACAGTGCGGGTTTGTGATGCAAAAAGGACTTGAGAAAACGAGCTTATTAGCGACTGAAAGCCAAGTTAGCGCCGACTCAAACTCTCGACTTTATAACTGTCATTTTTATCCTTTGATCTGCTAATTACCGGGGTCGTTATCGTGCGGTAATAGTTATGCCTACACAACGTAACCTCTATAATCACAATGCGTGTTATGCTAGTCATACTGGTAGCTGAGACAAAACTGCGATTTTCTCAGCTTTTTGCTTGCGAAGGTGTGGTTTTCACCAAAGTGTGTGTTGTTCAGAGCTGTATTTCAGTACATGTAATTGCATGTATGATGTTAAATCTTATATGGTTAGATTCACAAAAGAACGATCTATCCTACTATGTTAAATATGTAGAAATGCGTGCGTTCATATAGAAATTACAGAGCGGTAAAGTCAAAGCTTTTTGAGTAAAATACGTGGCGGTATAGGGGTATCATCCCAAAAATGCCTTGGCGGTGAATGTGTTAAAGGGAGGGAGAACTGGTTAAAAATGGACTTTGAGTCGTTATTTGATGCACCATAAATGATTCCTATGCCTGGCCCACACAAGGAATATCATCGCTAACGATTTCGCGGGCGATATATTGCTAACTAGGCGTGACGTCAGCAGCTGTGATGAAACACCGAGTTCCCCATCTGTTACAATGGGCCTCGTCATATCAGCGTGTCCTGCGACTAAACCCCTGGATATTTTTTTATTTTCTTTTCGGAAATAGATAGAATAATCATTTTGCCACCAGTCAGGCGCGAAAAAAAAATATTTTTCGCTATTTTTCTTATTTTAACAAGCGATTTTCTAGGACACCTACCATGTTTCTCATCCTGAAACAGTAAAAAGGTCAGCCAGAGTGCACCACGCATGCGCTTTCGTTTCGTAAACAACAAAGATGTCCTTTTATGGCGAACATGCTCTGCTCTGATTGGCTGAAATCGATAGCTTCACGAGGGGAACGGAACCAATCAGCCATCAGCCAAACCAAGCCATCAGCTGACGTTTGCCTCCTATACTTCGCAATGGAAGCCATTCTCCCATAGGCGCAATGCTAACCCCGATATTCGGAATGCATTATTTCCTTACGCTTGCATCCAGGCATGGTGTTTTTGGCAAGGAATGCTATCAATTGGTGCTATGAGTCAATAGAACATCACTTAAAATTTAGTTCCCCATCCCTTTAACAGTCACTC
>KB296703.1:537199-548202 GCA_000328365.1 Capitella teleta
CAAACATTCCATTAGTTCCAGAGTTGGACAAATATGTTAACAGTGAACAATACAATAGACACCGCCAACTAAACAAGACAGGAGAAAAATATTTGTACACAATGAATGCAACAAAGGAAGGCATAGGATAAAATATTCAATATCCCATAAACAAAATATTCTTTGTGGTGGCCTTCCGGCAACTGCCAGCTTGCAATTTGCTATTTTTCAATTTGGTTATATGGTGCATTCTCACCTTATGAAAGAAAAACACAAGAGGAGAAATGAGTTCAAAATGATGATTTTCAATGCCATGCTGCGTCTCAGAAATGTGACTGCCAAGATTGAAGATGTCTGCTGAGCCCACAGCACGACGGATGAAACTGTCCAGCACAGTCAACTCCACTCGATCCCTGCGGGATGTACGAATGCAACGCTCTGCTTCTATGATCACACGCACAGTTACTGCAGATGGTACAACAAGGCCACCACGATTCTTTAACTGGAGGAGGGGGCACCGGGTAGCGCAGTGGGTTAAACCGCTGACTACAATCCTATGACGACCGTGGGGGTCGACGACCCGGGTTCGAGACCCGATCAGGCCACGGGCGTTATGATTGTGAATTACAATTGTAATTCTTCGGTGACTCTGCAGTGCTGCCCAACTGCGTAACAAGGCGGAGCGCTGTGTACTACTGTCTATGGTGGTATGCAGGATAAAGAACCCTTGGGATTTATCGATAAGAGTAGGGGGAAACCCCGGTCCCGGGCCTTCTGTTCTGGCGCCCGTATCACCCGAACGGGTTGGGTGGAGCCGTAAAACCCCAATCACTCACTCACTTAACTGGAGGAAGTGGTAACTGCTGGTGAGATGACCACGTGTGTGAACACTGTATTCCGTCACAAGACTGGCGCAACAAATACTACATTTTAAATTCTTAACAACTTTGCGAACAACAAAGCCAGCAATGTAAACTAGAGCATTGTCAATGAAACAAACACAGGCTGGATCAAGGGAAAAAGTTGGTCTTCAAAGATTTCATCAAAAGACTCATCTTGGGAGATTGAAGGCGGTGCCACGCACGTGGTGGAGTTGAGTGAAATGACGTTGCCGTTGTCATTGGGTCTGACACCACAGTGCACGAGAATCTGCTTGAATGTGCTTTTGAAGTGGACTGCAGTTGGGTTGTTGTTCCATCCACCTGAGAAGTTGCAAACAAAACAAAAAAAATGCGAGATTAGATTCAAAGACATTATCTTCAATTCACCTGCTCCACGAATGGCATTGAACAATAGTTTGAGATGATCTTGACTCAGTTTACATGTCAGCACATATGATTGAGTAGCCAGGAGTGCAGGGATAAGTGTCAGGAAGCTTTGATGAGATAATATAGAAATTCATTGGCTTCTGCTGCACTATACAAGAAATCTTTGAAGTTCTTTGAATCACGACTTAGCAACTAAAAGAGTAAACCTTACAATGTAACATAACATACCCACTCAATGATTCCACTCCAGGGTAGGAGCTGGCAATCCTTCTAACAGCTGTTGCAGTACTGACCAGTATTCTTTAAGCAGGAGATGATCAGTCTAGGTGACTGTAAGAACATTTTGAAAAAGCAAAGAGTCAAATAAGCGGAACTAGTTCTGAGGTTAGCTCAACAACGATAACAAAGATATTAAATAACAGAAAAAAAATTAACTGCTATAAGTTAGAACAAAAGTAAGTTCTGAAAAGGACCTTCGGGTCTTTGACAGCAGCACTCCCTCATAATTCTTCAATGATAGCAGGAAGTCTCTGGCTTGAAGTAGGAATTGCTTTGTTTCATTCCAGTTGGTTGCACTCAAAGAAGCCTTAGCACCTTTGGTAATCGGACTTCGACTGTTGCAAATGTCAATCAGTTGGTCAATTATCTACAAAAGATTTGAGTGAAACAAACATGTTGTCATTATTCGACAGCACTCACTTCAATGAACTCAATCGTGGCAGCTATTCCAAGAAAGTCAGGATCACCTTCCTCAAGAAAAAATTTCATTGCCTTGGCCACAGAGGAAGACACAGTTTAAGCGGCTAGTGACACTTTCATGATCTGTTTTTTGAAGTTTATGTGGCGATCCGAGAGCTTGTTTGCCAGATGAAGACCAGCATGGTTTTGGACAGCATTCAGTTTAGAGAAGTAAGCCCAGGAGATATTGCCTCTTGGACTGGAAATAGTCTGGTATGCCTCCAGCATATTCCGTACAATTTTGAGAACATGGCAAGCATCAATAAGTACAGCCACAGGAAAGCCGGTCGAGGGGTAAGGAAATGTGGTGGTGAGATTTTGAGGGTCGCGGAAGTCCCAGCCAAACAGTCGAGCCATCCCCAAATTGGTGGCATGTCCGTCCATGGTCAGAGAGACTACGATGAGACCCTGCTCAGCCAGAGCAACCAACGCTGCCTCCACCAAATTCTTCTGGGTCTCCTGATTGCATGTACGGGAGAAGAATATGCAATAGGTGCCTTCCAATGTCCCATCAATCCAACAACCATCAACACCAGAGCTTCAGAAGCAACTTCTTCTTCACTCGACCCAAACCCCAAATTCACGTATCCAATGGAGCGCTGGGTGGTTGGGTCGAAGGACACGTGCTTTTTCAATGCCATAGCATCAATCATCAGAGTGACTTTGCCATACTTGGCAGGATCTTGCTTGACATGTTTCCCAAGCATGTCCAGAATAGAAGCATTGAGCCCAGGTTGAGCTTGCACGTTTCGCATCCACCTGTTAAGGTACAATTGAATCAATAAGGCATGCAAGGCAAAGAAACTGTGATGCATACTTCTGAAGCATATGAGGATGTGGTAAGTGAAATTTCATGTCATTTTGCAGAAATCCATACGTCTTTGGGCCATGCATGTGTAAGGTAAGGGCGAATTCTTTTTGCGCATCAGTGTAGCCATCTTGAGGTTTGTTGAATACATCCATTGACAGGTCCGAAAAGAAAATTAAAGAGTCTAAGTAAAAAATTTGCTCAGGCTGAAAAATATAAAGCCTCACCAAAAAAAATGGCCAATCGTGATTGCAGATCTTCGGTCAGCAAATGTTTTTCCTTCAAATCTTCCAGAGCAGAACGTAGATTTTTCTTGGCTTTTGTTTCACGCAGCGATGTGTTCCTCAGTTGACGCTCCAGATCATCAACTCTGGCCTGCAAAGCTGAGTTCTTCTTCTTTAAATCATCAACTGATGTGATGGCATAAGTGTGGTCCTGAGAAAATAATTACAGCGTATTACACAGAATGCCCGTCAATCATAATACAGTGAAGAATTTCCACTACATACATTGAAAGGGCTGTTGTCAGGCTCCTCTTCTGGATGCTTGCGCTTCTTTCTGCAAACTTCTTCCAATGGTGTAGCAGTACGTGGATTCACAACCTAATAAAACATAACATTAAAGAATAACATTGAACTTTGCAGTAAATAAGCTCACCTTCTGCAAATGGTTTGGAAAATTAAAAAACAGAGGGTACAATGCCTGCGCCAAGTCTAACAGTTTGACCAATTCTGTTTTAGTATATAAATATATACTAAGTAGTAACTATTAATAGTATTATAAAGGGGGCATTGGGCCAGGCATCCAAAGTAGACCTAATGTCAGGCATTCATTGTCAGTAATCAGTGGTAATATCAAGAGCTGTCTTCATATAGTCAATAAAACCATCTAAACAAACTACAGTACTTAACTACTACATGGCACTGCGTATTCGTAAATTAAATCAATCCACAATAAAACACAATATTTCAATATGCATAAAGTGAAAATAGAAGAAATATCGAATATACTAGTTAATTCGTTTACCACTGTTTATACATTAGCAGTGATGAGAGGCCGCATGGCGCACGGATAAAATGTCATTTTAAGGCGTCTTACGCGTGATATGAGATTCCATCTGGAAGATCCTTCTTTCCACGATAGTTGTTGCAGTTGTAGGCAGTACACGTATCAGGCATATTTGGTTCTATCCGTGTCTATCAGACATAATAAACACTTGGCGCTCAATCGTCGCTTGGGGCTCGATCTTTTTCATCCAAGATGGCGGCCACTTCCGCACATCGCTGCAACGCTATGAGATGGGGCGCCCGGTATCTATCCTTATGATGTCTATGGGTGTATGTGCGTTACTTGCTTTGTTTGGTTGAATTTTGTTCGATTTGGCTTATTTTGCTGACATTTTTGACTGATTAGTTGATTGTATTTTTTCTTTTCTTTTTAATTGCTTCCTTTTTAGAATTTGTTTCCTTTGCTTGCTTGATTTACTTGCCAAAATGTGGAGCACAAGCTTACTACAGACTGCACGTTCCAGTTTGCATCGTTTGGATCCTGAAAATTTTCTAAGAAGTTAAATTCACTAGTGACTAGTCAGAACTCAGTCAGTCAGTGGGTGAGTGGAAAAATTCAAGTCCTTGGAAAAGGTACACCCGAGCGTCACCCAGAGGCGAATGCCTCAGAGAATGCCACGACTCACAGCTATTAGTCAGTGCTGCCTGTGCCACGGACCATCAAATGGCATTGGCAAAGATAACAGGGAGAATGCCAAGAAGCCGAATAGATCAGCGCCAAAAGTCCAACTCCAAGTGCTAAAACAATGAAGAGCAAAATACAAAATATATTCCTTGCATGCACAAAGATAAAGTGCGCGAAGATCTAAACAAAGAAATGTCCTGGAGCAAGCTCAATACAACTCTACTGGAGAAGATGGAAGATGTATGCTCAAAGCGCAATTAAGCCATGGATAGTCGAAAGATACCTGGAAATGATATAGTGCGGAAGAGAGGTGTGAAAGAAAAAGGGACATCAGAGTGAAGAGCACAGGAGAAAGTGCAAGCTTGTGAAAAAGGAATGAAGAAGATCAAGGAGAGAATGGATGGTAGAGAGCCCAAGAACCTAACAGTATGGATCACTTCAAAGACAGTACAGCTTGGTAAAGGAACTAGCCAGCCAGAAGAAGACAAGTGCAGGAATACATATTAAGAGCAAAGACCGGCAGCTACTACATGGAAAGGCAGATATTACGAACAGATGGATGGAATTCTGTACAGAACTCTTCAGCAACCCAGTGCAGAGACCAACTCAGGATCTAAGTATTGAAGAGCAAGAAAGAGAACCTGAAGTGCTGATAGGCAAAAAAAAAAAGGTGTTGGAGATAATCTGACAGTCAAATAGCAATATTCCTTGCACGATAAGCAATCTATTTTATCCTAATGAATGCAGCATTGTGCCAGAAGGTTGCTTAGCTACCACGAGGATTTGCCTAGTAGGAATCAGGATTCGTGATCGAACAGAAAACCAGGGCGCCATCTCTTCATGTAGAAATCATTAAACCATATTGATTGATTCTTGTCATAACTGAGTGGCTTCAATATGGGCTTTAGGTGTATCATTTGCATTAGCTTCTGCACTTTTTGCTTTTTCTTCATCAAAGAATAGATAAGGGATTAGCAGAGATTCCTGTTAACAGAAGGAATCTACTTTGATATTGAAATACAGTGAAACCCCGCTAACTCGAATTTGAAGGGACCAGCGAAAACACTTTGACGAAGAGGGTTTTCGACGAATCTGGGTTTTCAAATTCTCAACATTTTAGTAACGTTATGATCTATGAGATTACATTATGATAGCGTATTGATCTCAAATAGCGTAATGATAGCTTAATGACCTAACCTTGAACACTTTAAAGCTGGCAACACATGAACGAAAAAAAATTAAAACGATTTGTTTGCGTTGTTTACTACAAAATATACAAAATCGGCCCCAGAGAGGGGGATATACTTTGTTCTTGCCGCTTTAAACCACAGCGACGACTCTTCCACGTGCAGGTATTCACACAACCTCGCTTGCTTCCTGTCATCTCCACTCTCTGTATAATGCGTTTGAATTTTTGATCCAAGTTGACAGGGTGCTTGGTGGGATTCAAAACTTATCGGCGATGGTCTTTTTCTTCCCTCCAGCTTCAGCTTTGCTGATCGCCAGGAACTTGGTCTCCAGGGTTACACACGTGATCTTTCGTTTAGTCGCCATTATTGCAGAGATGTCTCACAGAGATTTGTCGACAGACTGATTAATTTGTTGTGACGAATGATCGAGTTTTATACTGATGGGCAGAATTTGTTTATTATTGATGTTTCCCGCCTATTCAACATCTGAGGCTATACCGCTTTCTGTAATTGTCTTCATCAATGGCGCCTTCATGTGTTTACTCTGATTGAAAATTCACTACATGCTCTCTCTTCTATTGTTAAACAAGCATCGTGAACAAAAGAACGCTTGCTGCTAATTAAACCTTTGAAGATGGCGGCTGCTTTAACGATGCGGTCGATTACGCAAAGAAAAGACAGAGACAGAGACGCTGACTTCTGAATTATGCGAGAGGTGACACGCAAGTCGAACTCTGTTTGGAAACGATTGTCCAAAACAGTAAATGGAGTTGCGTTAATTGCAATTAACGAAAGGCTTCTTTGATCTCAAAAAAAAAAAAAAAAAAAAACTTCTACGAATACGTTTCGATTTTGCTCAAGGGAGCGAAAAATATGTTCGAGGAACAGGGTTTTTTGACGAAGCGGGGTTCGAGGAACCCGAGCAATCTGTAATGCTAAAGTATAGGGGAGTCGTCGGGACTTTGAAAACACCTCGACGAAGAGGGGTCTTTGAGTTATCCGTTTTCGAGTTAGCTGGGTTTCACTGTAGATCTTTTCAGCGTGGTATTTTGATTGTAAAAACTACTCAACAATGTCTTCAAAGAAGAGATTGAGCTGAGATTGAACTACAGCGCCTACTGTTAAGAGCCTTTAAGTACGACCTCAAAGTGAGGTGCATCAAAAGGACCAGCAATCAAGTTGCAAACTCCCTATTCCACGTGTCTCCACAGCCTCCATTTAATACATATGTACTACCAGACAAGTTGATTCCATGCCACACTCTGACCTCAAGCATCCCAGCCGACAGCATGCAAAATGTTGCATGTCAACTGTTACGAACCCACGCTGGACACCTTTCAATTTGCATCAATGATGAAGGCACTAAATTGACAAATAATCGTTAACATCTGTTGTACTTAAGATCTTCTTCGAGTCAGACCTTGAGACGTTGCATAAATCCGGTGTACTGGAGTGAACTCCTTCTAAGGTCATACAAAGTCAACTTGTCCAAAGCAGACCACAAGCAAACCTGCCAACGACAGGTCGCATCCAGTACAACTGTCGTTTTAAGTGGGAGCCAATCCTCATGTAGCTAACACAGTTTCGTGTCCTGGTGAGAGCTCGACACCATGCAGTCATGATCACGCGATGTTGGCTGACGTCAGCCACTGACTTTATAAGCAGCCAAATATTCTTCTTCATTGTCTTCGTATTCTTGGTATTCTGGAGCGACAGAGCCAGAGCTTAGAATCGTCAGCAAGCATTACCCAAAATTTGGTGTGATATTAAAACAAGTCTACCTGTCTCACTCTGTCTTCACTGATTGTGAGATTGAGTCAACGAACACCAACAGTTGAGGGTCCTTGAGTGCCTGCAACATCAACTACGAAACTGAGTCCCTCCCAACATGCTGAACTGCCTTTCTAATTCTAGAAATCACTTTAGTGGTCGATTGGGAGGGACTGAGAGACTGACGAAGGGGGGTAAGACGGGGCAAACCTGTGGGGAAAGTATTCAGGGGGCTAGAGGTTATGGAAGCATGAGAGGGAAGTGAGGATAGATGGGAGCAAGGAATCTGGGAACAAGAGGGAGAGGGTGAATGGGAGTGAGAAATTTGGGAAAGAGAGGGAGTCTTTACTCAAAATGGCACAGAACATACCTTTAATTTGCATCGACTTCTGCTAGTCAACTTTGGGAGGTCACTGTTCACTCAGAATTGTGGACCCGAGAAGGACTCTGGCACATTTCAGGCCAGTGAAACAGAGCAAAGACAGACTGGTGACATCAGAAAAATCGGATCATGAATACCCACATGGTCCAGACCTTGTGGAAGCAGCTGAAGGACGTTCTAGGGTGGCTGAACATTGGTTACAAATACTAAAGATCTGTAGTATTTACCTGATGAAAATAGCAATATTCTTCATTCTGGAATATAATATACAGTCAGACCCTGTTAATCCGCCCTTCTACATTACCAAGGAAACAGGCGGATTAACGAAAAGGACGGATTACATGTCAGACCACAAATCAATGAAAATTAGATGCCGTACAAAAAACTCATGTACCACATAGTGGCATGTACCATTAGGTTACAAGCAGGTCGTAGAAAAAGAAATGATCAAATGAACTGGGTAGAGACAATGTAGAGGGTAGAGACAATAACTAAAGGATAGTCGTTGTGGGCTCTCATTTTATGCATGTTGATCAGCTCTGACTCTCCCAATTTCAATTCCACTTAATTCCATGGTCTCCACTCACAAATCCTGTCGTTTGTTCTGCTCCTGATCATCGTCTAACTTTGCACTTTCCAGGATGAAAATGGGGAAGCCATTCTTCAGTCCAGCTGTGGAGAGTGTTTAAATCTCTCTTGAGATGTTCTGGATCAGAAGGGACAAGCATACTTCTGAATATTTTGGTGCCATCAGCGAACAGGTAAACCAGGGACTCCACAAGGCTTAGCAGCTCGTTTATGTAGAGGGTAAATAGGGTAGGACCTAGGACCGTTCCTTGTGGGATGCCACTCTTTTTTTTCCATAGACATTTCTCCATTCACGGATACCATCTGGCTTCTGTAGCTGAGGAGTGAGTGATGAGTGAGTGATGGGGTTTTGCGGCTCCACCCAATCCGATCGGATGATACGGTTGCCAGTAAGCTGAGGAAATTGTCAATCCATTTGATATGGTTTCCTTTGATGCCGTACTTGAGTAGTTTGTGGAGAAGGCGTCGATGAGGAACTCTGTCGAATGCCTTTTGGAAGTCAAGGTATGCTACAGCAATACTGACAGCTGATGTCAAAAATAAATTCCCCAAAAAGTCTATTCTCTTTCAAATAAGTTTTGTTTATAGTTATCATGTTTCTTTCTACGCTATATTACATGCATTTTTTTATTCATTTATTTTTTCTTTCTTCTCGTTCTTTCTTATATGAATATTTTGTACTTGCATACCACTTGTGCATATATTTCATGAAGTAAAACATTATATTATATTTGCGAAATAAGTATGATGTCAATATCAAGGCGTGGCTCAATTGTCTGTGTGAGAAAATAATTATTATTTTGTTCACGTGTACTTTTTTAGGCCCGTCGCTTCAAAATCGTTGTCTCTCAGTGAAGTTATTTGTTACCGACGGATCATTGAATTGATCGGACTGCAGACATGTCTGTCATATTAGAGACATCGATTGGGGACATCACCGTTGACCTGTACACTGATGAACGACCTCGATGTCAGTTTCCGTGTTAACTGTGACTGTTTTCACTGTTTACTTCCCTATTATCGCCCAGTAGCTCTATCCATTCTATTGTATGATCATTTAGTTCATTCTTCAGCTCTTCACGTTACGTTTCTGAACGAATTAACGTTTTGCGGGACATCTTGCGCATTGCACAGCACACTTTTCTACTGTTTGGGACTGTATGTTTATTAACACACATCACCTTGCACAGATTCTCGGGCGAGGTCTGTAGACCCATTGGCGATTGGGCTCGCTGTAGTATGTCAGCTACACATCATCTGTCAAATGACTCAAATCGGATGTTCAGTAAAGACTATTCTTATAGTTATTCTAGTTATACTTATAGGCACAGGGAGTCTTACCAGTGGGCTCTGGATACATGAAATGCCTATGCAGCCTTCTAGACAATATATAATAGGCCGTTCAATCGCGCTGCGCCGCTCCGCTCAGGAAGCAGCGTCAGCTTCAATGCTAGCACAGCGGGCTGGCTGAAGCGAGCATTGAGAGAGAAGCGGCTGAGAGGTCGTTCAAATGATTGCTCTTCTGGGGATTCCCTCTGACGTCACAGCTAAATATAGCATATCAACAGAGCTACCGGATGTTGATCTATTGGCCGTCGTTTCCCACGTAAAAATCCGACAACTGACGCCGAAGTTACAGCATTTTGAATATTTCTCACAGTGAAAATCGTATCAAAGAGCTTCATCACTGGAACATGGGTATGATATTATGAAACTACATTCCTCTAAGATTCATTTAGTGCTTATTTGATGAGATTTGGACGAACAGTTTTCAACAGAGAACGTTTTTCCCAACCCCACCTTCGAGATTTTTTGAAGCCAGATGGCGATGGGCGATAATACCACTAGCAGTGCGGAGATGCTGCTTTGTTGACAGGCCTGTCACCTTGTGTAATGCGTGTATTATTTGATCATTAGATTACCCTTTCCTAGATATTAATTATAATAATTAATTATACTAATTAATAATATTTTAGGTTGTTTTTTTTTCTAGATTTTTAATGGAAATTAGGGTTATTTTTGTACTTCTGAACTTCATTTATTATTTATAGGATTTCTTCTGCTGAATCATCATGTCATTGTGATTGTGAATGAAGTTAGAGGTTCAGTTTTTGCTGAGTTGCATCAATGCTGAAGTTCCATGTCCCTCTAGACCTCCGTAATATTGGATTAATTTCAGATTCAAAAGCCAACACGTTCACTCGACGTTGGGTGTATGAACGCGTGACCAGTGGACAAGCAGAGCTACAACTTACAAGTCGCTAACGGTTAAGGAGCTTGCTCAGGAGCCCCTCTACTCTGCCTGCAAATTAAACAGCCTCCACAGGAAATGCATCGACACCATCAAGGCAACTATGGACAAAAAGAGACGTGGAGCTGAGAACTTGAGTACCTTCATGGATGATGTCATGCCAACTCCGCAGTGCAAAGAGAATATTGAAGCTGCGGTTGCCCACCCACTCCAGATGCTAGCTGAGAAGAAAGCTCTGACCAAGGAGAACAAGACCCTGAAGAGGAAGCTAGAAGCCACGACCCATGAATGCCAGGAGAACGAGACTCAAGAGCAGACGGAGCAAGTTCTCAAGATA